>OZ020177.1:667871-903727 GCA_963971145.1 Sussaba pulchella
CCCACGTCGGGCAATACTCGCACTTTCCACGTGCACGGTGGTGCTGTAAAATTGTGTCTGATTACGTAAGGGATAACACGATGTTGCTTCCGGTAAGCCCGGCACGGGCATAAACGGCAGAGGATACTGATTGTGGGATGAAATTTCTTCGAGGAGATTCCAGTTTGAGTGTCCGGTAATATTGAGCGCTTGACAATCGATTCACTTATTGGTCGTTGGCTGACTGAATTTCTATGCTTGATTCTTAATTATCAGATTGTCTCAGATGAAATATTATAGATTATGATGTCTTGATCAGTAAAATTAATCCAGCAAAAAAAAGTTTCCACGCACTTCAACGAAAAAAAAAAATTGAAAGCCAGTAAGTGAGGAAAATTACGATTCCAATGCCGATAAATAACAGCCTAAAGGAGCTGGCAACGAGCGAGAGTGCTATCATACAGAAGCAGAAACGATGCTTTCGCAATTTCACGTCACTGACCTACGATGTGGTACGTCGGTGTCAGTGCCGGTATTACTTCATCTATTAAGACTGTGATTATTAAGTCATGGCGAATTCAAAACAAGCGACCGTATCAGACAACACGACCAAGTCTCACCTTCGTTAAAAATCTCTGACGCTCTTTTCGCGCTTCACATTTGTCGCGCGCATTCGTCCAAAGTATTATTATATTTCCGTGAAAAGAAAAAAAATGTGGTCCATGCCGCGATTAGATTACGAATCGTTCCGACCGTGAGATAGCGAATTGTTTGGGCGTGAAATATTGCAATTGGTGCTATTCGAACGAAAGGATTCACGTTATTAATATTTACTCCATTTTTATTGGAAAAAAAATGGTAGTATGATATTTTTATGATCCAACATCCGATTTCAGAAAACGGTGCTTCTGTCACTTTTTTCCGAAACCGAAAATCATTTTCATTTATTTTTCATTACTATACTGTTAATTTTCCATTCGAATCAATTGAAAATGTATATATGAAAAAAAACACAATAAAAAAAAGCAAGAAACAATAAATAAAACATAATCAAAACAGAGTAAATTAATTTGCCTGCTCGAACAGCATTCACCTGCTGCCCACTCCCATCTATAATTATCATGTACTATAAACCGTCGAATAATTCTACAGAAATCTGTATCACGTGTTCATCGACATGGCAAATGCATCCCGCACGTGCGACTTGACACGCGTAATTTTTAATTCACTTTATTTTTAACATTATCATTATTATCTTTTTTTTCGTAGGATACAGCTACGTACGTGTGTGACGCGATTCAAGACGAATGGATAGATAAATGTGAGGTCCATATGGTACATATAATGCATACGTGCACGCGCGTGAATGTGCTACGAGGTACGCGCGTGTATTTATATTTACGTGCAACCAACTTGGCAAGTTTCCAATATGCCTGAAAGCTCGTAGGTAATTCAGCCGGCTGTGTGCTAGCCTCGCAACCAAACTACCTCGCTCGAGTGCCCTGATTCATTTTACTCGGTCTTCCGAACTTCAAACGCATCGAATACCATCGATTATGATTAGGCTGTCCCCTCTTCGGCATTTCGATTCAAACGGGCTGAGCGATGAGAAAAAAAAAATCGATCTTCAATATGTTGTTGAATTTTTTTTCATCGCAACGACTTTTACCAGTGGCGCCGCTCAGCAGCAAAAATGCTAATTCCGGCCGCTGGGTGCGCTGCGCGGGCAGCCACCTAGTGACGGGAATTCGCAGCTTGCATTTTCTTTCGTTAAAAAAAAAATTCTTCATTCTTCAATTTCGATTTTGAACAATTTTGCCGGGACGACGAGTAGATTTAGTTCTGTCGTGCGCTTAGTGGAATTGAATGATAAATAGAGTTGCGAAGCGTAGCTTGGGAATGGCGTTGTGACTCAAACTTCGTTAATAAATTATTTAGCGTTATTCTATTCATTCTCGAATAGTGGATTTTCCAACAGGAAAACAGCGAAGTACTTATAATACGTCAGTCGACCGTCCGAGCGATGCAGATAGCTGACCACAACGTCGATGCTGTGACACGAACACATTGAATACAACGAATTATTCACACCTAAATACTGAAATTATATCATCATTATTTCCCACAGCCGAAAATTTATTATAAAATCAATGTATAAATATATTCGACCCATTTGTAAAAATCGAATTTTCTTCAAACGCAAAAAATAATAAAAAACAAGATGGAATAAAACTAATGGCCATCATTCGTCAAAATAAAATTTACAGTAATAAATGATTTCCCATCAAAATTATTTTCACGTTAAAGACATAAACGAATCGTTGAATATTTTCACAAGCACTAAAAAAAGGGAGAACTAAGTTTCCGTCTGTTTAATATCGGCCAAGACCGAGTACAATGGACGAAACAGTCGAGGAAGCGGATGGGAAAGAAACTCCGAAGTATTCGGGAAGTCGTTGCCCCGTGGGAAAGAACATGGCAGCAGAACGAGAAAAGAATATGCCCCCTCTCCCTTCCGGCTCGGGCCGCAACCCCAGCGCACCGTGATAGAGGAGAAGAGCCATATTCGAACAAGTGGTCGGGGTCCGCGTGAGGCCCGGACTGGCTGCTGCTCACCTGCACCAAATTCCTATCTACGGCCTAGCCAGCGAGCTACGGAGTCTCGGTCGTTGACCCTTCGCCCGGGCGTTCGTCGATGAATGGGGTGATGAACCGAGGACCGAATTGGTGTGACAAAAAAAAGGAAAAAAAAATAAGACAGAACAAAGGAAAATGAAGTAGCGCGTATCTAAAAAAACGTTTAATAGATTCGTTTCGGTCTCTTCCGCTCCACTATGGTAGGTTTTACCTCACGCGATGTTACAGTTTTTGTTTTAATTCGATTTTCATTTTTTATTACTTGTTTCATTTTATTTGCACCAAAAAAATGTATTCGGGCGGTCGCTTGCAAGATGCCGCTGGACAAATGATTGGGAAGTTCGTAGTTGTGAGTCAGCATTTCACGAAGCATTCTTTTGGGGAAAAAATATAATTTACAATGTTGACGAAGAATTGAAAATAAAAGAGCAAACCACGGAAAATCTTTCGTCTCAAAAATAGAGAAATTTTCTCCAACTATAAATTTATTCAGAAAAAAGTTGGTGAAATGGTGAATTCAATGCATCAGTGTCCGAGTATTGAACAAAATGTGATGTACCTTCATAGTCCGACGAACCACATGAACGAAACCAGCTTGTTTCGTTTAAATTGTCCGACCCGATGGACAATGATAAGGTGACTACTTTCCGTTATGCACTCATGTGTAAGAATCACATGAAACAGCCTAATTGCGATTATATAAGCGAGATGTATCGTACCCGAGTTAAATTTAAAAAAAAATCAAATAAAAAAATTTTTTTTGCATAAAATAAACCCAGATGTACCTCGGCACGGATGCATATCACGGAGTACCAAACATCATGACGATTAAGTCATATGTATATGTTTATATGTATATACACGGCAAAACGTGCCCCAGTCCACATGACAAAAGGCAATAAATAACGACAAGATTAATGTTACCCGTGGTTGACTCGAAAAATAGATATATATTGCAGCAAATGTAACGTCCCGCATTAATTAAAGTCCCGAGCATCGATATCACGAAGAAACAACGGAAATTAACTAAATTGAAAAGAAAAAAAAGTCCGCGTAAAATTCCCGAGGTTCGCCGATTTCCATCTTTATCACTGCGAGACTTTCATTGGCAGTCGCGCGCGGAATCTCTTTTTCTGATGTAACACCCGAGCGAGGAAGAGAGACGAAAAGGGAGAGAGCGATATTATTGCATAATTAAAAGCGAATGAACGGTGAAGGCCGTGTCACTTATTATAGCATTCGACGGAAAATCCGACGTAAGAAAGTAGAGAGACAACTATGCGGTTAGTTCCAAAGATTATGTGGACGTCACGGAGTGGTTTTGGTTGGCCACGATGTTGATTTCTCTATGCGTATAGCTAACGAATACGTTTATTGCGTGAGGTTGGACGGAGATAATTCCTCGTGGACCATTCTCAATGCCAAATGTGGTGAAAGCGACGAACGGGTGGCAGAGTGAGAGTATGGAATATACGTGTTGGTGTGGTGGTCTTGCCGATCAATTTTTAATCACCAAAAAAATGTAAACCCTGGTTGACGTGGAACCAAGAATATGATAGAAAATTAAAAGTTGAATTTTGAAAAACTAGCGGACTTGTAGGAGGAAAGTCCATGAAAAATCATAACACCAACATTTTTCTGAAAGAGAAAAGAATTCTACTAGTTACCGGGGTTCAGCAAAATCTACAAAAAAGTCATAGCTTCAATGTTTTTTAAGAAGAGAAAATTCCACGCTTCATTGAAAATAAGGTTTCTTTTGAAATTCCCCGTCCGTGATAGTCTCGCAAAATGACTTGTCGTACGACGAGCCACTGAGAGCCACTGAAATCGCAGCAGAGGCTTCCTAAACAATGCTCGACTCACTTTCACTTCTGTCCCCACCGCGAGCGTCATCTCCGCACGATCTACGTACTTAGCTTACAAACGTACATTCAATATTCAACATCCTCGCCTATGCGCTTTGTCACACGTAGAAATTCTTATCGATGACGAATTCTAAAGCCCGACGGTAAACAAAAAAAAATAAATCATTCTAACGTCAGGATCCAAAAATTTTTCCATATAATCGTAAAAACGATTATCAACGGTTTCGAAACCGGTTGTTACCAGTTTCATTAGATCACGTGTAACGTTGCCGTCCAGGCATTTAAACTAATAATCATTACAATTTTGGTTATTAGAGGACTGTCTTTGTTGTCGGTCGCATGAGTTAATTGAACGATCGTTAATATCTCTTAACGTAAGAATTCGAACCGTAATGACATGTCGGTTATTCATCAAAACCAGTGTGAAACGGTTGTACGCAGTCATATACGGTCATCCTAATCAATAAAGTGCAACCAGGTACATCATTTCGCCGTCCATTAGGCTGTTGATAAGGAACATTGAGGGCCCAAGACTTTTGTCGTTAGGTCAGGTTAGTTTTCACGAAGATATCTTACGCGTTGCACTATCAATCTCTGCATCTCTCTCTCTTCCTTAGCGCCACTGGCTGCCATTTTTTTTCTAGCTTGTCACCATTTAAGTGCTCGGACTCAAAGCTCAATAGCGTCCCGCCAGATGTCAGCATTGTACGAACACATATAGACGTATTACGTCCTTTTAATAATTTCACTTTAAATTTAATAAATAAAGTCTGGCCCGTTGACGCACACGAAAGATGTCGAATCTTCGTGAATATCGTATGGAAAGCAGACAATTTTTATGGAACATTCGCTGCGACGGCCGATTAGCGTCCTTTGATGCCATTTTATAATACCCGGCGTGTGACATATTAGAATCAATTATTCCGCGTACACACGCGTTGATCGAGATAACACGGTTGTACCGTACGCAGCCCGTGTAAATCATCGCGCGCAAGGCACAACTATAACGCTGATACGCCTTAAGATCCAATCAGTACGACGAGCGCGGATGCGTCTCGGTGGCATTGCTGCCAGTTTAGCACCCTCGCCACTCTCCGAGCGATTAATTAAGTGGCTTCTCCCGATGCTCGTGCGCGACGCACGTGTCACGCTTGCGAGTATTGATGTATAACGTGTGAAGCCTTAAGTCTCGAGGTGCTTCTCAAATTTCAATCAAGCTACGGGATATCGCTTTACTGTAATCATACAGACTGGAGAACAATGATTGGACGGCGTCAACGACTGTCTTCCGGTACGGAAATCGTTTTTTCATCTAACTTCGTGAAATCCAAAAAATATATATTTTGTTCTACAATTTTCGACGGATTCTTTCCTATACTGAATCGTTTGACAGAATTTTAGACAATTTTGTATCGAAGTTTGTTGATCTAAGAACTAAGATTGAATAAAATATGGGTTTTCGTTGAACAAAACTACAATGAACTATCGGAAATAATCGTTATTCTTTATTTAATTATTTAATTATCTATTTGTTTATATATTCATTTATTCCAAAGCTTGTGTTATCACCAAAAAATAGTTCGCCGTCGCGAAGAATTCAACGAAAATATTCTTCCGTGTTCATCTGCTCTACAATCATGCTTTTTCGAATAAATATACAATGGGATTACGAAATATTTCGATGACTTCATCGAACTCATCACCGACGATAATAACGGTCTTTCGGTAATTCTAATGTTCGCGCTACCAGAGCGATAGATACGCTTTCAACGTTAATACAATTCTCGGCCTACTCAGACGTTGGGAAAATTGCGAAAACCGATTTCTATCGCTCCGTAGTCACCGAGCGGACAATGCTCGTTACAGTCGCAAATCCGCTCCAGTTTTCGTTGCGGATCACACGGTGTGCTTTTGCGGTCTCACTTTCGTACCGCGAATTTGAATAACCGGCGTCGAGCCGACTAATTATTTGTCTGCCGCGAATAATCCATCTGCGAGACACATTTATAATTATTGCTACCGCGATAATTTTATTTATCCATTAGGATATTATTATTTTATTGGAAAAGAAAAAAATTCTATTCATAGATAAAAATATTATGGTTTTATTGGAAAAGAAAAAAATCGAATCGCTTGAATAAATCATGATAATCAACTATAGTTAATTGTTTGAAGAATGTATTTCAAATACATGTTTATTGAATGGCCCATGCCTGCGGTTACGAGTCCCGCGAGCTCTGCCCGCCGAGCGGCTGTGCAAAGGGCCGAGTCGAGTAGAAACCACGGAGTGAGAAGATAATAGCCAACGTAAGAAGTCAAAAACGGGTCAAAGGAGGACCAACAATTTTTCTCACAAAAAGCGTGAACGAGGCCACGAAGCAGGAAGAAAGACCGTACGTTCGTGCGTGCGTGCGTGCGTGCATGCGTGCATGCGTGAGCGTCGAACCAAGAAGAAGGGCTCTTCGACTAGAATATAGGCCGGAAGAAGGAAAAAGTTTGAGTCACACGTGCTCCTACTGTCAATGACGACGACGTTAGCATTGTACTACAAGTTTCATTCTTCGTTCCATCTTTGCTGCTATTCGTTACTTTGGCTCCGCTTGTCATGCAACTTCCTTTCTTCAGAATTTCTCTCGTTCATTTTTCCGAAAATTCCAAAGTTTGAAATAAAAAAAGAAAATAATATTAATCAAACCAGGGTTAAAATTCCCTTAAAAATGTCATTTGAAAATCGATTTTCAATTACATCGGAGATTTTTGTTTGATCCTACACGCGAATCTTCATTCGGAACAATATTTCTTGATTCGAAGCTTCATTCGATAATTAATTCACGAACATGCTCGTCTCCGCTAACAAATAACGTCGCAAAGCTCAATCGGAGCAATTAACTGGTCGATAATTCTCAACACCGTCCAATCCATAATTATCCCTCGAAATGAAGTAGCAAATTAGGTGTCAGGCTCTCATCGCACGTGAGCTTGTACTGCTGTATCCACGATGATCGACATAAAGGCGAGGCAACGCGGAATGAAGCAGCGACGAGGCTGTTATACTTCGCCGGCGACTTTGTACCGCCACCTAAGTCGCGAGGTAACTCCATGACGCTTTACTCCTCGGTGTTACTGCTCTGGACGGGGTGCGGCACACTGCTGGCGCCCTCGATTTCACTTTCATTCCGCCTCCAATCGCTGGCAGTTTGCTCCGGTGTACTCTCATTCACTCACATTCGTATGAGATGATCCGCAACGTAATTCGCTAATTTTATTCAAATAACGATTGCACGTGACTGTTGCCATTGATTTTTATTTATATATTTATTGATTTATTTATTGATTTATTTATTGATTTATTTATTGATTTATTTATTGATTTATTTATTGATTTATTTATTGATTTATTTATTGATTTATTTATTTATTTATTCATTTGTAACTGTGCAGATTGCAATGAATCAAATATGATTTTTTCGGATGACTTCAACTGCTGCCTTAGGACATGTAGGCTTTTTCCACTTTCGTGTACGTGTGTCCTAAGACGATATGACATTAAGGCGTTACTTTTAATTTCCCGTTTCCAATATATCGAGCGATCTATTTATTACTTTTCCACGAATCAATTTTATGGAGGGAACAATAGGACCAAAAATTCATTTTGAAAAGATGGTAACTGAAAAAAATGGATGAGTCGGAGATGTTACGGAATCACGTTCTCTGGCACGATTTCTCATCGCTTGATTATTCGTTTAGGAGATTATCCGAGAATTTGACGATAATTATTTGAGACCTCAGGTTTATCCGAATTGAACTACGTTGAAAGTTTTTTTTACTTCTTTTTTTTTATTCACACTGCAATGATCTGTCTGTAACTGGTTGAGAACAAGACGTTCGCGTAGCCCGTGTGACTGTTGGTACGTAATTATTATTTGAAATTATTTCAAGGAACGAGTCGATAACATTATCTCTTATCGAGTGACTCCCCAGACTGGAAGCCTTCATATTTTATTGTCTTGGTTTTAAAATTGCTCATTATCGTTATTGCCCCGTGGGGCGAGGAAACGTCACAAAAAATCAAAAAATAGACATTTAAAAAAAACAGAAAAACCATAATTTAAACAAATCGTTTTTTACAGACCCCTCGAACATATTCGCGCAAGTAAAATTATTCGATATCGAAACGATGGAAATAGAAATAATTTTGCGTTCGACTTACAGTGATAAGTAATAAATCCGCGACGGGGGTTGTAATCAATGCAAAGCTATGATTATACAAAATGTCGAATTTTTAATACGTTGATTTCTTCGGTAACTTTGAATTACGAGCGCAATGCAGGAGCCTTTGGAATACAGCGAATTGTTAATCGGATTGCACAATTGCTCGTAATTCTGTCGGCAGCGCTATCTCACCAGACTCCAAATCTTCCGCGCCCCCTGCTTCGCCCCCCCCCCCCCCCGGCGTCCGAAGACGTACCAACTGATGCAACGTTTCACGGATTTAATCATTATTAAAGTGACAGCTATTACCGGGACCCCAGGTGGCACTCGCTTTCATTACGAAATTCTCGCAAAGTGCATTATCTGTCGTACAATTTTTCTTTCTTTCTTTTTCTTCCAGTCAGTCTGACTCATCTGCAAATGCTGTTTTGTCGCGTCTCGCTCGGATCTTCGTTGAGGTATAATTTGCCAGGGGTCCGTCTATAAATGGATAATAATCAGTGACAAAAAAAGAGAAGCCAAATACAGATTTCAATCTTTTGCAATTCCTATTTTTTTATTTAATTATTCATTATTATTTTCTTTCCCGAAATAGTAAATTCAAACGATGGGAAGTTTTTTTATGGTACGGTTACATTTAGAGTTGCAAATTGCACACCCTTCCAGTTGGTGATTCCTTGTCACCCGACACACTGGCTCCATTTGAAATTTGAATCCCAAACTAAAATCCAAAGTCCACATCATCTTCAGTTTATCCATTCCGTCTTAAAGTCCATCACCTCCCGGTCAAGAAAGTCAAAAAGTCGAGAGATCAACGTCAAAAACTTAAAGTGGCAATCCGTAGCACGTGGAGCAGACGTTATCAGCGAAGTGATCCGGGACGTCGGTACCGGGAATGGATAAACAATGGCAAAATGATCGACACGAAGAATATCAAAAGCGTGTAGAATAGTATAGACATAATCTGAGCATATTTCTGTTGTCATTAACGAATGCTAATTTATCAAATTATCTAGTTATCGATAAGCTAAACTTCGTCAATATCTCATTTATTCTCTCAAGCTTTAATAGCTGAAGTTTTCGCCAATTTGCCGATTTTTTTTTGCTTCGGAAAAGATGTAACCCTCATGACACAATGTCGTTGACACTGTAAGTCCATCTGATATAAAATGAGGTTTGATTCCAGAGACAATCTTTGCAAAGCCAATGCCTAGAGAACACGGGATTGACTCTCCAGTCTTCTGTTCGCCACTCTTCTGTCCCCTTCGTGCTTCCGACAACAAATCTGTTTACTTTCAGTGAAGTACGTCCAAAGCACTTCTGTCTCCTTACGTGTATCCTCTATGGGACAAGCCCGGAACGTTGCAAGAAAGCAAGCAAGCACACCAACGTTCGCAGATAGAGAAGAAACGTTTCTGTGTCTGAGAGTCAGCGAGCACTCTCGACCCAGTTGCTCAGCGGAGCCTGGCGTCGGTGGCCGGGTACCACGTTGCTGCTCACTTTCGATTAAGTAATCTCTCTCTTGGTTCGTGTACTCGCTCGATAAAAGCTGCCCCCCCCCCCACTCTCAGATTGCCCGGTACTATTTTACGTAGCCGCAGCATCGAGAAACATTAATATCTCTGTGCTATATAATATAACACGAGTAATCGCAAATGTGCCATGCAAGAACTTGAAACTCGTTTTCGGTTCTCAACATTCGAACCGTTGTACCCCACCGTTTGTATAATGACAAACCGTGTAACCGCAATTTCCAATCATCTCGAAATTCACGTCCACGCAACTTCATCGCGGTTCATTCGTTCGAGATATTTTCATCATAAAACGCGATCGGTAATTATATTCCGAAAGAGAAAAAAAAATATTGAAAAAATGTATTTAAACATCGGGCACCAATGAGAATGATCGATCGATCGTTTTGAAAATATTTCGTGGGCAGTCATCCATTAATCTACTACGAGGTGTAATATTTGCATACATGCGTATTTGAAATGGCAAAATGGAGAAAAAAGGAGACATGCAAGATAATTAAATGGTCGGAAAACTCGGTCTACAGATAGATGGGGGTTGTTTTGGTGTAATTCACTTGTAGTGTTGCAGCGATGGAATACGTGCATTTGAAAGAGAGTGAGAGTGAAAGAGATGAAATATGATTATTCATTGATTCACTAACCACGTATATCCTACAAAAAATGCCAATGTAAGGTAAACTCTCCGAGACTTGTAATTCCGTTCAGTCCTGAACGGACAGTTAACACAGCCACGGTTACACCTACAGCTAAGGAAAGTGCGATGACGACTATGTTTTGCCAAGAAACTGTGATTATGACACGCGTTTCGATTGCATTCGTATGCCGGCCCGGGACAGTCGCCCAGTGTCCCGACGTGCTCGGACTAAAACCCGCAGGAGGTGGACAACCACGGACAGCGACGAATCGAATCGATTTATAGGTATCAGCACCCGAGACAAGATCGTGCAATGGATTACCGTGTACGTACACGATAAGCCAATCCGGTATTCTACTCGACCATTTGCATTCACAAGGATATACCGGTGTACACGTGATCGTGGATGGTGTGCGTGGAAATTGTTGCATGGATCTAAAACGTATCTGGTCTACCCCGGCTGGTCACGAAACCCGATCGGCCGGAGTCACTCGATCACGCATGTCTTAGGATTTTTACGGTTGCATAGCCAGCTAGGAACCCTTCTGGTTTTGGTCTGTCTATCGATCCGTTCGTCCGAATGTCAATGTCCTCCTATTCTCTTCATTATTCATCGATTGAGATAAACATCGTTTTTTTCGGAAGCGAGATAATTCGTCCAGGTTAAATAACTCCTATTGCATATCCTTATAATACTTGACGGAATCCAATTGTGTGCGTGCCTATCACGCTCTTTACTGATTTTTGTTGATATCGTCATTATTTTCAGCTACCGCTTCAATGGGTGCTGGAATTTTGGACATAAGAAATTGTAGTGCTGTTTGGACCAAACATAGTGGGTCCGTGGTTCATTAATCGAACGATTTCCGCAGTAAAAAGCAAATCCAAAACTCGTTACGACATCAGTTGAACCGAAGGATTCGGCAATGGACGATCGAGGGAGTCGTAAATATCATCGCTTTGTCCGAAGACTTGTCCCAACAAAAATAAACTTTGGCTTGCTGAGGACGATTTTTAAACAACTTTTTCTTGTTTTCTTCAGCTGGACCAGCTCTACCAGTTGATCGCGTCTCGGAAATTGTCTCTTGAGATCGATAATAACACTTAAACGAATTATTGTCCCGCGGCGGGTAGGAGATGGCGGGAGGGAGAGGGAGGTCTGGGTCCGACCGACAATTCTGACATTAAATATGCACACATATATTAATATACACGTATATATATCTAGCTTCGACTTGCCGTGGTATATAACGCCATGACCTTGACTCTGGCAAGCCAGCGAGCAGCTGGTCTGCGCCAGGAATAATCTCAGTGCGCGGTAACCATGTTGCAACGCTAATATTAGCGTGATCTGGCTCTCGTGTGCCGTTTGCCGGCCTGGCCTAGCTAAACTGTGACAACGCGAACAACGTCTGAGCGCCGGACCTGACCGAGAAAATCGTACTTCCAATGAGCTCCGTTGTCTACGACGGGCGTATGCTGCTTCGCGTGCGAACCGCGTTTCAATGTGACGGAGATCGAATCGCGGATTTTCATTCACGATCGGAACGGAAAACCGGTAATTCGCCGGTCTGTTAACTCTATCGATCGTATAAATTCGACTGATCAATGGGGGGTTTTTTTGTTAAGATAAATAAACGCTGCAATGGAAATAGAATTTGTGCGATGAGAGTGGAGGCGATAAAGCGCATTTATCTGATTCCAACGACTCTGACAGATAACTCCTACGTCTTCATTTTTTTTTTAATCGTTTCACGTGGTTTCGGGGAATGAACATTTGATCTTTGACTTATTTTTTTAACGAGTAAAAAAGATGAAAAAAGGTTAAATTCGAGAATGATAAATTTCCGCCCTACCGTAATTTTTTAAAATTTAATTCTAGGCTTCGAAAATATGTTAAGTCGATAACTGATTTATCGACCGAAATTTTAGAAAATTAAAAATTTTATTTGTAATCACGTATTCGTTCGAAGTAGTTGATGACTTTGGGGACGGACAGAACCCATAAGTCGAGAAGAACCGTGAGATTGAAATTCTTCGTTGAATTCCCATTATTCCGATCGTGAATAAGCGTGCAAACCGGAATATCGTATCTGAACAAAAGTTCCACAGAAATTATCCTCTTAATCGGCCATTGAACTCTCCACAATAGCGACAGACCCAGTCGAGCTGTACCTTATCATTTTTTTCTTTCCACGTGACAGCTTTGCAAATACACGAAAAGAAGAAAAACACACACACACAAAAAACCAAGCGAAGTGATCTTTATCACTTGGTCGGTGCTGTATTATGAATGTATCGAGGAGAATATTATACGGTCATACGTAGCTGAAGAAAATGAATCACCGCGATAGAATTGTCGGAAGAAAGGAATGGCCGGACAGCTCGATACGAAGTGAAAGGGTTGCACCGATAACGAGTGATATCATCGCGTGACTCGGTGAGGTTTCGATACGAGCCGATTGATATTCATTTTATTTATCTATCTTCACTAGTCTTACAGATTGTGGGAAAATATCCAAACACGATATGTCGATTTAAAAAACGGGACTGAGTGCAGTTTTTGAGTTATTCAGATTTTTGGGCAACTTGCGTTCTGATATTATTCAAAATAATCCAATTTAAACGAACGACACCCTTTTCTTTTCTGTTCCAAATATATGTTCCGAAAAACCTTCGGGTAGATTTTTTTGACACTTCCAAAAGTTCACAATCGCAGAAACACGTGTGTCACAATTGTCCCAATGTGTCTAATTTATTGACCGCAAAATCATCCAACTGGTCACCGCACAAATGAATCTCTTTCAATAATGATAACCTCGAAATATGCTTTTTATATGCGATACACGAAGACGTGTGCAGAAAAATAAAAGTTATAGCATCTGTGAGAATGCACACACGATTAAGTAACAATCAAGCATCAACGATGACCTCTCTGCTTGGGGTAGTCGCAAGCAGATTATGCTCTTAGCACCGAGACCGTGGGTCTCGCTAAGTGTGAGTGTTCATTGATTGTCAATAATTGAGTATGCGATTCGGTGTGAGTGTCTTCGAGTGGAATCGTTGGTAGGGTCAGGAGGTCGGACTTGCCCCCTCCCCTGGCAGGATGAAATTTTCTAATTATATTGTTTCTCGCTCCGATCCGAGTCTCATTATCTCTTGTAATACCATCATCGATGTATTGCCCACACAGCATAACGATACGGCTGATTAGCATTAAATTAACTTCATATGGTAATGTCACACGTGTGTGGAACTCCTTTTTGTTTTGTCTCTTACTCTTTTTACCGATTTTTTCGGTTCAGTTTTTTTCTAATCTTTCGGCAATAATCTGAATTGAACGCGATGATTATTCGACGCTCATCGTCTCGAGGCCATCTCAGATCGGTGATCTTGGTTGAAGAAAAATTACGCACGAGATCATGAACATAAATATGATAAACCGTGAAAAGAAATTGACAGCATTCCACAGGTCGACAGTTCGCGATATTTTATATTCTTGTGTCAGTTTCAATCCATCAATTGTCATAAGCAAACGGCATTTTTTCAATTATTATGGTCTATCGAATTACTATGATTGTCCCATCTTTGCCATCGAGTTGTTCCAATTATACATGTGCATTTTCAGCAGTGCCCATTACCCCAACTGTACCAAAATTTGATATTCACCCAATAATTTCAACCACCGCCGAATTTACAATTATCCTGAAATAAATGATTGGACCAACTATCCTAAAGTTATTTCTGTGCACAAACTGTCCCGACCAATCGATTGTCTATAATCGTCCCAATCCGTAAATTGTCATGGGCAACTGAATTTTAAAAATTGCCATGTGCCATTAATCGAACGGGACAATCAGGACGAGCGAATTGAGACAATTGTCCACACCATCAGAATACGACAATTATTTCAAGCCTTCCGACTGCCACAACTGGCCCGGGCCATGCAATCGTTGATGAAGCTGCGAGAAATGTACCGTTCCAATTGAATGAAGCTTCTTATCCTCGGTTCAACGATAAACGCTTGACGGATAAAATAATATCATTAAGATTACTGGATTACGTGAAATACAACACGCAATATCTGGCAATGCTTCCATCACTCGGACCCCACGGTATTGGTGGTCAACGAAAAAACAAACAAAAGATAACCTCGAGGTTCGATCGCCGTCGAAAGGGGACGACGCTGATGCAACATGGCGTCACTAACGTATAATACGTTGCAGGGGGTCCAAACATCGGGTTATCATCGACGATTTTTATTTTCCCGCAACAATATTTTTGCTCTTGCGCGTTGAATAACGCTCGAGTTAACGCAATTCTCGTGCTCGGTACAGAAATACGTTATTGTTATCGTGCAAAATGCGCAAAACGTTTCCGACAACATTCGATAATTGATGTTGAAATCACGATTCGTCCCTCATCCTCTAGCAAATCCATCGAATCCCCAAAATCTCGAAGAGACTCAACCGAGTGGCTCGCAATTAATCCTGGTAAGCAAATGTAATCCATAAATGCCGAAAAAATATAAAACTAATCGATGCAGTGAATAAAAATAATCTGATTGATGAATTCGTCGAGATATGTAAAAAAAATATTTTTTACAAACCTTTGGATGTTTATAAAACACGAGAAAAATGTAATCACGTACGACAATCGCGATCCGATTTTATTTGGGGACCGATAGCATCATGGGGGCCGAAGTTTTTTTCGATTTGTTTAATCGTCAGTATGGATAATGATGACTCGACGAAATTCCCGGGAAATCCGCCGATCGGTAGGCGCTCGGTCAGCTCGCCTCGTAACTTCCTCAAAGTGGGTTACGGCGCTCAAATGATTCCCCGTAAACACGTAATCCGACGTACTCGTCTCTACATGTGTGTACATGTATGTATGTAAACTCGTCGATTATCCACACACTCGAATTACACGATTTGCCGATCGAGCGATCGAGCGAATCGCGCAACGACACGAGTCAGCAGCCACGAAAATTATTTCGCCATAGCCGTCACACACGTGTACACGTTGAAAATCGTTGTACAAAGTACATCGTCGTTACCACCGTCGCTTAGGTATTTCACGACGTTGCTGACGATATATCGCGAACCGTGCAAAAGTCTTGTCTTCTTTATTGTGTTGCAAAATCGATTTGGAACATCGCCGGGCGTGAAAAAAACTTTTTGCAGGCAAAACTTTATTACAGGGATGAAAAACGATGATCGATCTTCGGAGTTGAATTGTTTTAAGGGAGTCGCGATTGACGTTGAAATAATTCCACATATTTTTGAGAGATATTTTCGCGGTTTCTGATAACGTAAATCTAGGAAAAGAAAAATTGAATAAAAATCGATTGCGTCAGTGCGAAGTGAATAATATTAATAGTAATAATAATAATAATAAATCTAATAATAATAACAATAAGACAGAGCGAAAATCTTGTTTTTTCACCTCGAGCCTTCTTTGCGAAAAACATATTTTGCTATGGCTGACGTTATTTTCTCACGAGAAAACGTGTGTACCAAGCTCGTCTTGCGCACGAAAACCATTGTTTTGCCAGAGAGTTTACTCTGGACCATAAATAATTACGTAACGTACCGACGTTTTATAGACCGATAAGATGCTAGATATTTCCGTTGTGTCGTGAATCAGATTCCCTCCTATCATGATTGAATTAAAAAATTGATTCAAAAACAAAGACGTTGGGGATTATTATTAACTCGATTTAATCTGTTTTTTTATGTGGGATTCCTGCGGCATGATTAATCGATTCGACAGTCGATCGAATTTGATCAGAAATATTACTATTTTCATTATCTTCTTGATAATTGTGATTTTTCTTCGGTCTATGCAGAAAATTGATTTGAAATTTATTGCTTTTTCGAATAAAATGAATCATGACCCTAACCAGGGAAGTTTTATTTAATATTTCAGAATTTAGAAAAGCTCGTTGATCCATTATATCACTATATTAGTGCCAACATCTTTTTCATCGAAATTGACGAATCGGCAATGTGTCGGATACTGCTCTATCTTCGTATTGATTATTTCGAAAAATCCAATCCTCAAATTTCTTAACAGAAAAAAAATCGAACACCGTCCACATTCATTTTTCGTTAATGAACGAATAAATATAAAAACGACGCCGGATAAAATTAATTGTGACGTGAATATTCATCATGATATTAATAACTTAAAAAAAAGAGATAATGATAATGAAGATGATAATGCAAATACGACAATATGGTTCGATGTTTGCACCAACCAATGGCAAGAGACTTCGGTGCCTTACCCCCATGCACGTGACCCCTTCGTCGACGTCATCGAATACGTATCGCTGACCCTACAGAAAAGTTGGTGAATAATAACCGCGATTTAATAACATCTTAAGGCGCGGTTCGTGTGATAACCGTGATTATCTACAGGCGTCATTATGTCCTCCACAATTTCGAACCATCGTTTTCCCGTATCGTCATCTTCTTTCAGCTGTACATAATAAAACATAATGACGATAAATCATTCCCCCTATTTATCCGTCATTCACTCGAGATATCATTTTTCAAAATTATTATTATTATCATTTTTTTTTTCATGCTTAACCAATCCTCGGGCGCTCACTCGGCATCGCCCCCTCCGACGAAATAAGAAAAAATAAATGTATTTCAGTCGGTATTAATCGCCCGAGTGATTGGATGCACTAATGCCGGCGTGTAAGGATAGTCAGTATCGTTCACTCTTCGGCATTCGAAAAATATTCTCATGAGATGTATTATTATTTTTTTCTCTGCTTTTTCGCATCATGATAGAACGGAACAAAAATGATTGTGGTGTTATTTCGATGATTGATGATTCTGAATTTGATGCATTAGAAATAAATTCCGACTGAATAACAGTAGAAGAAAGAAAGCGACTTGGTTTCGATTTTTTTAGATCCGGATTTTTCATCGTTTTCTAAACAGATGAAAATCGTCCGGAATATGAATTCCTTCAATGAAAGTGTATTTGGAATACTTTTATTACTAAACTATCATGGATAGTTGCTGTTAAATAGTAGAATTATACGTAAAAAAAAAATTCATCCGAATTAATAATTATTATTTCAGAAACGTGGAAATTGTAATTGTTTCAGGATCATTAATCATAGTTATTTCTTTGAAAAAAAAAAATTCGAATGGATTCACATTCGATAAATGCCAGTCCTTGCAAATGATACGATTTTGAGATAACAAATCGGCGATAACACTGTAATTTGAATTCCAAAACCGCTGGAATAGCGCGAGGAAAAATAACCCCATTCGTCTCTTAAAACCTAAGATACTTCGTTGGATGGAATGCACAATTAAAAAGAAGAAAGATCAAATACACCCACAGAGAATATATTATTTTTACGTATTATTTATTCAACGTAAAGTTAGACACTACAACTTTGGTATAAAAACATAAAGTATAGTGGCACTGAATAGACAGTTGAAAACGTGATGACGCGGGGGTCGCGATAAGGAGACTGCGGTGAAGGGTGGGTGGGGCAAAGGGCACAGTAGGCATTGGGTTAAGCAGTCGTGGGAGAAACGAAGAAATTAAATTGATTTGCTTGATCGCAAGACGAGCTCAACTCGATCGAAACATAAAAGTTTCGTTTCTCGCGTGGTAGATCGATCAAGTCAACAGAAAGAAAACCAACGACTGCGACTTCGGATAACAACGGAATTGATGACAAGGGTGAGGAGCTAAGGGCGGTATATAGAGGCGGGGACAAGGATGAATATTTTTGAAGCGTCAGATCCTCCGCGCGTCTATCGCGGACGTATCGTTTCGTGGATAAAACAAAGAAGCAAAGCAATGTAGATATTAAATATTTCGGTTTAACCTCACTTCACGTACATACGAGTAAAAATACGCTATTCGACAATCGGTCGCCAACAAGACGCTTTCAAATTACGCTCAACGATCGGTAGCTCGACTGCGATTTGGTCGGAAAAATAAAAAAATTAAAATAAAATAAAATCGTGAACAATTTTCTCACTCACTATGTTCCATCGCAAATTTTTTTCTTTCAAATGGCAACTAAATTGTCGAAAGTAGTCAAATCTGATACCTACGAGCGTAAATTTGCACGATGCTGGCCGGCGATCGATTGTCGATTGCGATGTCGTTTATTAAACTGAGAATTCGAAAATAACGAGTGAAAAGCTTTCCAAGCATCACGTGATTAAGTGGTAAATAACTATAATAATATTAATAATATTGATAATAATAATAATAATAATAATAATAATAATAATAATAATAATAATAATAAAAATAATAATAATAATAATAATAATAATAATAATAATAATAATAATAATAATAATAATAATAATAATAATAATAATAATAATAATAATAATAATAATAATAATAATGATAAAATTAATAATAATAATAATAATAATAATAATAATAATTTTGTATATAATTTATATAAGTAGTAGTAGCAGTAATAGGTAGTAGTTTAGTGTTATTAATTATCATTACGCATTAATATAATTGTCATAATATTATTATTTAGGAGGGCTACGTTGTTATTTGTTTATTATTATTTTGTTGTTATTATTATTATTTTTTCATTGAAATGTGGAGTTTTTACGATGTCATTAAACACATACACGAGATGCGAGAGAAAAAAAACGCCAAACGAAAAAAAATCGCCGCGCAGCGATTACACGTACCTTAGAACGCGTTAAAAAAAACAACTTATTTTTTTGACACGGCCTAACGTACCTATAATATATATATGTGTATATATTATCCTTGTTGCGTGTTTTGTTTCCTCGTTTTTCAATCGTCCTCGTTTCGTAACCGTTTTTCTTTCTTTTTTAAATCACATTTACGAGTAAAGTGCGTACGGAACGAAAGCTTCGGGAGACGAGGGGGGGGATGATTCATTTTTTTGTGTATCGTGAATGTTTTTTTTTTTTTTCCTCGTTCGTTCGTCGCGAACGTTGATGGCGAACGTTGGGTTTCTATTAGGTTCAAGCTATTGTTTTCTCATCGTCGTTTACAGCCTCCGAATCTCCGATAAATCGGTCGTTGCGTCTCGTTCGACCCTACTCCACCCTCACAATACTATGACATAGACATACACACATTAATCACAGAGCACAAAGTTCGACATTGACTTGTACGAAACAACTGAGCGAAAAAGATACTATTAGAAATAATGATAATAGTAGTTATATTATTATCAATAATAATAATAATAGTGACGATGATAATGATAATTTAATAAAAAAAGAAAAAAAAAAACAGAAAACTACTTTTCGTTGCACCCTCGTCTCTCCCTGCGCTCGCGCAAATCGACTGCCGAATCGGCGATCGATCGGCAAACGATTTCAGAACCGTCCGACTCACTCAACGGGGGTACAATTACGATCGAACAAAAAAATCAAGAAGGAAAATAATATTAAGAATAAGAAGAAAGAAAACACCTTCGTCGATCCTAAACATCTAAGATGCGTTTGACATACGCTAAAACGAGTATCTTCGCGATAAAAAAAAGTTTAAATAAAAAATAGACAAAATTATGAGACTCGTACCAATGCACCGTTCACGTCCTCTCTTCTATCTGCGAAAAAACGTCGAATAAAAAAAAAATTAATTCAATTTATTTTTCATCCCATCAAATATCGAATTTCAATTATTGAGCGAAAGAAGCTTAACCGAATTAATTCATCAGTGCGAAAAATTCTCAACAACGCTAATCGTTCGGCAGCTGGTGTTGTTGTTCTTTTCCAGTTCGCAAAATTGCACGAAAATACGTTATGAGAATATACGAATCGACGTGAAAAATTCGCGAATAGAAGGATTTTCGTAATTCGGGACATTAGTACTCTCTCGCGACCACCGATCCCTTCTAAATACATGAGTGAGCCCTATATCCTAACTATATATATGTTCAACCATGATACAATAATTATCGATGCACAAATATTATTCGAAACGCTTGGGCCGCCCTTACGAACTAGCACACAATTATCATCTTCGTCGTCGTCGTGTTTCAATCATTAAATCCATTATGAATATTTTTTTTTTCGCAATAATTAATCGGTATTATTAATATTATCATTATTTTAATATTAGGTATGTGGGTAGCGGATTACATAGTGTAAGAACGATCACGAGTTTGTCTGCAATTCTTATTCAATATATATATATACATGTATATGTATATATTTTTGTTAACTAGCGTTAATTGTTTGGGTATATACGAAAGATTCGATATTTTTCGTGATTATTTTTGTTTCTTTTTTTCATTCTGTATGTTTTTCCTCTATTTCCACCAATCGCCCCACATTTGATTCATCACCGTTTAATTCGCTATTCTCATCCTCATCTTTATCTCGTGTGTCACTCGAATTCTCGAACGTCTCGAAGGACTAATCCATCAGCGTACGATCGAGTGAAAATTCTCGTATCTCTTTGTACCGAGTTAAGCTACTGAGTTTCAAGCATTTTTCATGTTTCTATTATGATTATTATTTTTTCCGTGTATTCTTTTTCAAAAAGATTTTTTCGAGAATTTTCGTGAATTTAGTTTCATTGTTCTTCAATTTTTTTCTGTTCTTATTTCCGTTTCTTCTTCTCGCTTTTTCTCTGTTTATTCTCCATCTTTCTCGCTCTTTTCATCAACGATTTCCGGGAGCACAACCTTCGTTACGAGAAATAATAATCATAATAATAATAGCAATGATGATAAATAACAATAATATCAATAATAATCATAATGGTAATAAAAATCGCGTGTAAGCCGATGGGATAATTTCGGCAGTGTGGCACAACCATGACTTAACGAACGAGCGAAACTAATAACGATTTTACGTATCGTAATTAATTGTTCGGCAGCTCGCGAGATTTAATCTAAATTCCTTCATTTTTTCTTTTCTCCCATCCTCCTTTTTCTCAAAAAAACTGTCAAAAACGTTGAAAAATAAAAATTTTTTGCGGGCCTTCAAGTCCCCATAACGTCGGTACTGCCATTCGTCTTTGACTTCATTTACCGATTGATTATGATTTTTTAATTCGTCTCCAGGGTCAATGTGCGACTACGAGTCCCGTTCGTCATTATTTTTTCATCGAATTATCGAACCATTGAAAATAAAAAAATTGAGCAATTTATTTTCCCAGCCCGAGTATTTCATCATTGGTCAATCAGAAATCATCGATACCAAATTCATCAGAATCCCCAAAATTCTTCCTCCAGAAAAAACGAATTCGAATCCATTGCGATCGTGCGAAAAAAACTAACCATCCAATAAATGACAACCCTGTGGTCGCGATAATGGGCGAAAAAAACATTGTCGAAATTTCCCAGACGCGTTTGCTCGTTATGACAGATTTAACGTACCGACACCATCGTCGTCTACACATATACGCATAAACTCTTACGTCGCATTATCGAAACTAACTATTTGAAAAATGTGTTCGACAATTTAAATAATAAATCGTTGCAATTGGACCAACGCTAATGAGCACTGCGTTAAAATAGTGCTCGGAGAAAGGTGAAAGATAGTAGTTTGAATTACTGTCGATATTACCTGCGACCTTTCTCACCTTTTTTTTTTTCATATATACGTAAGCTAATTAGTGTTTTTTCCTTAATGTTGTTGTTTCATCGTTTCTGCTATTAATCGACGAGAGTGATGTCAGACTTGTGTGGATAGACGGTGCGAGACGAATGGCGTTGATGTTGCTGCTCGTTCGTTTACAAATTACACTGCCACAGTATCGTAGGGTGTGAGGAGTCCCCCGTGATTGCCGCTGGGGGTGCCGGTTTGCCGCCCTGGAGCTTCGTTTCTGTAACAATCGTTCGAAAATTCATATCTATTTTTTTCTCATTTCTTTCGTTTTTTTTTTTTTATCGATTAATTTCTCGTTTCGAGTTCTCGTCAACAAACTTTATGGGAAACACGTGTAGCTTGGCTCTTTCGACATCTCACCACGCTTGTTCGTCAACATTGCGTGACGGAAAAATCATCGCACGTTCGAATCGGCATAAAAATAAATTTGAAAAAAAAAATGATAAGAAATTTTTTTTCAATTACCGACGATTTAATTCGTGAATAAATTTATTAGGTAAGGAAAAAAAATTATGTGAAAATTTGTGCGAATTGTGAACTATTGGCTAATTGCGACAATGATAGTACAGATATTTCGTGATAATTTTTTGACGAGCAAGCGTGCGATTTTCGTGCGTTAAATGGATCTGCGGCATTAGCGAGACATTTTTACGGAGGTGCTGGATTTAAATGGGAATGAACAGTTTTATCCGTTTCAAGTATTTTGGGTACATGATTCGAAGGGCAAATTATGCGAATAAAAAAAGGTGGGAGGAGCTTGTAGCGGGGTAGCAGAACGTCGTTGGCAGGATGAACAGCAGCAGCCAGCCAGCACCAGCGGTCGAATGGTTATCAGCGGTTAATACATTTCTACGTTCACATACGAAAATTAATAATACGATCGAATAATTAATTAGTCGAGTAATTATTTTTTTTAACATATGTTTCTAGAAAGTAGATTTGGTTGGTTAGTCACAAACTACACACAGATAATACTGACGACGATGGGATTAAATCAACAACGTGCAATGAATGTTGTAGCTCCGAATTTTTTTTTGTGATGACGGTGATGATGATGGTGATGATGATGGCGATACAGCTGCGATGGGCATTTTGGATTTTTCATGGTGTTTTGGCTATGCTTCTTTATTTTTTGTTTACCAATGATGAGATTCAATTATATTTGAATCACTTTGTAGGGAACATTCCGACGCCACGGTCATTACTTTTGGATTATTAATTTAGCGATTACTTTTTTGTTTCAACTGTTCTTTTGTGTAACTAAACGAAGTGCGTTCTAAGGAAAAAGATGGAAACGAAAACGGAGAAACAAACATGATTTTGGTATCGGTCGACGTGTCGGAAGGTACCCTAAACGATAAAGACGGTTGACTGACTTACGGCTTCCTGAGCAAAGAGTCATGGAACAATAAGAAAATATCACGGTTTGCGTTAGATCAGTTTGAGAAACGAAAAATATTATCACCAGAAGCCATTCGTAGAGTTATACTGCATTTAATTATCAATGAAAAATTCAATTTTTCTTTATTTTACTACTTTAATTTTGTGAATGTTGTAAATTATATTAAAGAATGAATGCACGAAAGAACGTTTGATTTAGAAATCGATTTTACAAATTCCCGATTATCGTGGGAATGGTTCAAAAAAATTATTCATAGAAAGAAATTAAAATAGTATGTATTTTTTTAACGAAATTTTGATGCGTAGGTCCGACTAGTTTAAATATCGCGAAGAAAGGCTCAATAAGACCGTCGAAATTTCTTTATACAGTCGGTCATCGGATTTTTCCTTCAAATCGTCCATTTTGCTTCCTCAAACTTGGTCCAGATTTGATATTCGAGTCCTGTTCCTTTCCTTTTTTTTGCATTCCACGATCAGTTGACTGAATTCAGGCGTAATATACAAAGATACAGAAGAGATCTATTTAAAAAAAAAAAGAGTAGCTGCGTCGCATTCGCCGCGTCAAATCGCTTGTCAGTCTATTCGTTGTTTCAATGGGACGTGGAAATTAGGTAGGAGTCCAGGAAAAATTATTTGGATCTCATAATAGTTGCATAAATGTAATGAAAAAAATATGTTTGATTAAAAAAAAGAACTGAAAGTATTGTACAAGCGACCTGACTCGACGGAAAGCTCTCGAATCGTCGAATCGTCATGCAGTAGCGGTCCTTGGACCGAGCGTTACCAACGAAATTCGACTTGAGAAGCCAAGGAGGTGGCGTTAAATTTACGAACAAAATCGTCATTTGTTAATGAAAAATAAAACCTCCTTGAATTAATTGACTTTCCCACACGCAAGCTACTGACCTCTCTATGAGCTTGCGCATCTCCTCGGTGGTCATGCCGTCCTTGCTGCGAGCATTGACTGAAATAGAAAAAATACACGAACCAATTGTCACAACGATTAACTACCACGACAATTACGGAAACACACATATACACCATGCAATTTTGAAGCAATAGTACAATTAAAACATATTGAAATTGAACGAAAGAAAAAATTGAAAAAGAGAAAATAGATTATAAAATAAAAATTATTATTATTATTAGTCACTGTTTCGGTATAAAAACCATAAGATAAATTATTCGTGCGTTGATTTTCATCGTGACTCGGATGAGTCACGATGAAAATAAATGAATAAATAAATGACTAAATAAATAAATAAATAAATAAATAAATAAATAAATAAATAAATAAATAAATAAATAAATAAATAAATAAATAAATAAATAAATAAATAAATAAATAAATAAATAAATAAATAAATAAATAATTAAATAAATAATTAAATAAATAAATAAATAAATAAATAAATAAATAATCGCGCGAGCTGGTTATCTCCAAATCCAACCAGATCGGTGCAGAGCACTGTGACGGTAGATCTACAACGTCGACGAACACGAAACGTGCAATTTTTCAATGAAGCTATGTTGCAGACACTTAGAAAAAAAAATAAAATAAAATAATACACAATTTGTTAGTAAAGTATGTAAATTTCGAAGTCCCGAGACGATGCGCGAATCCTCAGCCAATGGACGCTTTATCCTAAACGAAAAATAGCTGCAAGAGACATTTTTTTTGTTTTTTTGTTAGCCAATTATTTGTCGACACGCAAATTTTGACCTACGGAGAAGGAAAGCTGAAATTAATTTTTTAATGACGATTATACAAATTATAAGAATACCACAGCCTCGACATCGGTGGTTCTCAACATTTCATTTTCATCACGTTGATATTCAGGCAGTATTTTTTTTTTTCGATAAAAAAATTGATTTTTTAACGAAATATTTCTCTGCAAGACTTAATAATATAAGACCAGTAAATTGCTGGAATGTGTCCTGAGAAGTGTAAATAAATAAGCTAAAATAAAACGATATAAAAAAGAAGAAATACTGCCATCAGGTGATTCAAAACACAAAAAAATTCATTTTTTCGTCAGGGCTGTCGGTATTTCGTGTGTGTGTATTTTTTCTTGCTGCGTTTTCCTGGTTGAGGTACTGACCACCGTAATTACGATTCATCTGAAGCTGATCGCGATCGCACTCGGCCTCGCTTATCTCATTGCTCTCCTTGCTGTCGTTGAAGCTAGAGTTGTTCTGATCGTGATTTCTCGGGGGAGGTGGAGGAGGTTCGGGCGATCCAGACATCGGGAGATTGCGGGCTGATCCTACGCTGCGACGGCCAACCGATCCGCGAGATCCGTAATGATCATAAGGAGCTCCGTATTGACCGTATTGGGATCCGTACTGATCTTCTTCCGGTGCGCAATTTGCCGGGTCGTCGTATTCCGGTGAAAATACGTTTTGATTGCCACCCTGAGATGGTACTCGGGAGTATCGTCCGTTCTGACGAGGCTGCAAACAATAATTACGTTCATGAAAGTTCGGGAAACAATAATGTAACGATTAAAAAATAATTAATGATTTTCAAACGAGTAATGATGGATTTTTTTTGCACAAAAAACGTGCAATAAAAAAAAGTTTCGTCGTCATATTTAGTGAAAGTTTCGGATTATTTCGTACATTAATTTTCTGTACGAAGAAAATTGAATGAGAAATTGTATTGATAGCAATTTATTTTTTCAAGAGAAGAATTGTGAATTTTTTTTATTAAATGGAGTTCGTACCATAGATTGAGATCCGGAGCGGCTATGAGCGGATACATTGGTGGGATGACCTGCGGGTGGTCCCATGGTGCCGGAATGTCCATTTCCGGGATGTGGGAACGTTTGGAATTGCATGGCCTTGCTCGGATCCATTTCTTCGCGGAAACCTAGCAGATGGAAAGTCGCGTACGGGCAAATTTCATCCTCCATGCCTGAAATCAATCAACGAATGGCGGTGGGTAGAAACTGTTGCCGTATCACGAATCATCGAGTACATAAATATCTTCCACAAGTATCTTCATCCAAATACGTTTCTATGCATTTCTCCTAATTACGACAAATCTAATAAAGATTTTATTGATAACTAATCCGGCTATCATGCACGATCAGCATCGGATTGATCGAAAAATTGATGAAATAATATTTCTTTCAATTTTGCGATTGGTTATTCAGTGTTTAGTTTTTTTTTATTTTACTCTCGACATACCTACCACGCGATGGATCAATTTCACGACAAAATGCATTACAATACTGTGTCAAAAGAGTACGTAATATTGGAGGTGCTAGCGATGAGGATGATTTTTGTGTAATTGTTGTTTCCGTTCTTGTTCATTTTTTTTGGAAGTGATAAAATAAATAAATGAGAAATTAATTAAACTAAAAAGAAGCCAAAACCACATGCAAACGTGCCACATTAATATTGCCTCAATTTTCGTTTTGTCGGTATTGTGTCGTTTTTTTTTCTGTTTTTAAACAACCGGCGAACTTGGAAAACTTACGACTCGTCGTGTTGTATCGGCTCCGATTGCGACACGGTGCAAAGAGACCTAGTAGTACTTTTCGGGGATTCCTACACTCTCATCGATTACGTACGGTTAACAAATCCCGATAATTCATCAAGCATTAATTACATATATATATACATATTATATAAATATATGTATATTTTTTTGTCTCAAAAAATCTAATAAAAAATGCGGAAGCAATTTTTATTGATTTATTCTGTTCTTCAATTAATCACACGACACGTGTTTAAGTTAGTTGCAGTTAGTATTGTTAGTGAATAATATTTATTATACAAATATATACAAGCAGCAAACGACTATTCATTGTCCAGTGGTTAGAAGATTATTGTAGAATTTTTTCGTCTTTTATTTAATTTTTTTTTCGTTGGGTTTTTTGTGTCTCAAAATTTTTTCGTGGATTATCGGAGGATCACCGTATCCCGATAACACTCGTGTACCAACCTCTGTGCGAAAGCCCGTCGTTACTGGCCATACGTGGCGGGGGTGGGCACCTTCGGTTCGGAGCACCGTGGGACAATTCTTCGTACATGTGACGCCTTGGATCCCACGTCGAGTGACTCCTAAACGAGCCTGTGCCACCTGTCGAACATACGCTACACAACGACCGCCGCTAACCCACTTGCGCCTATCGAGCCTTCTCACCCTTACTTTGTTTTTTCTTTACCGTGTCTCTTAAATCACCGATTTTAAACATACGCCATGGGATTTTCCACACGTGGCTTGATATCGGTCGCGTTACTTCGTTTTTTCCTTTTCTTTTTTTTTCCTTTTCGTCTTGAGAAAGTTTTTAGAACAATATTGAGTTTTTCTCCTTAGTTTTGTCGATTTTTCAGTCCAATTATCCCGCAAATTCGCTTGAAAATTAGAATTTTTATTTTGTTGGATTGATGGATTTAATTTTTTTGCCTCAATGAAATTAATAATTTCGAGTGAATGACAAATGGCGCAAACTGAGGAATCCATTATTACTCAACTGGTTCATTTTTTTTTTCATAGCCAATATTAAAAGAATTATTATTCGTGATGCATTTCGAGAAAACAAGAATTTTTCTCGTGTTGACGTACGAAAATTGTTGAAACTCGGTAGGCACAGAGGTTAGCCACCAAGCTTAACGAAAAAAAAAGGTAATAGCCAACGTACCGTCGGTTTTGTCGTTGTAGAAACAAAAAAATCGACAAAAACAAAGAAAAATAAGTAGCAATGCAAATAGAAAGATAAAAAATATGTATTTAAAAAGAAAATATCAGCTGGTGGCAAATCACCTAGACACTAATTAAAAGTGATAATCTGTCGTCCTGAGTGTGATATCATGGATGATAATGATATAAACATAGAGTGTGTAACACGCTTTTCTCATGCGTTTTTGTATGACAACTGAGTCGTGATGTTGTTGTTGCGGGCAGTGCTTTTGTGGGGAATGGTGTGATTGAAACATCCTACTCCCGATGTCAATTACGCGAAATTGCATCATACAAGTCGAAGCTGGAATGATCCGACAAAAAAAACAATTTCTACCAACGAAATAAAAATTAATGTCGTTTTCTGTTCGTAATGATTTTAATTAAAGCGAAGGTTTGTAGCACGATATATATGTGTGTTTTTTAATCGAGTGCAGTGAGGTACTCAAATACACCAACGCCCGAAAAATGTGTGTCTAATATGATCGGTATACAACCCAAGCCTTGTGTAACATTCATCACCATTTAATGCCAAAAATCGTTCATGAAAATTGACAATTCTTTTCTCCATTACGTTTTCGTTAATTAATTAATCAATTGATCAATCAGATAAGACGTTGAAACGTTAAGCAGTGCTTCGGTTGTGATACCTGAATTATAATTCGGAAACGATAATAACGATCGTGCCGATGCAACAACACCTACAGACGCTTAAGGAGATGTAAAAATAGAAATAGACAAAAAAAGAAAAGAAAAAAACGTTCGATCTAAGAAATCGGATTTGTTTTGGCAAGGGTGGCTTACTTATAACTGTACCTCGCTTGATACGATCACACGTATTGTAGTTGGATCCGGGTACCGGGGGAAGTTTGCGATTCGGCGGAGCGATGTAACCGAGCTCGTCACGAAGATCGGGCCTGCGTTTGTCCAAAGTCGCTCCTCCCATACCGGTTTGCTGATAAACTACGTCATCTGAAACGATTCAAAAGCGACTCCAGGGTTTCAGATAAACGTTCGTTGTCAAAGAATTCTTAAGTCTAGAATTTTCTGCTACGTTGACAGAGATTTTGGTTGTTGTTGTTTGAGATTTTTCTGGAAGATTTCTGTCAGACGCATCGAGACTCTAACCGATTTTTTTTTCGAAATAATGCAGACTTTAGTTCTTAGAATTCAACCCTTCAACGGCCAACAACCTTTTTTCACTCGAAAAAGATCTTTCTCCTTCATTTCTCTAATTTAATCGAACCGAAATAATCGAGAAAATTGATTTTAACACGTTTGCAGAGGCGAATATACGATTCGTTCATGTAACAAAGAAATTCAAGATGTCTATCTCAATAAAATCACTCTATAAATGCATGTCACAAAAAAAATCTCTATATAGCCAACGATCCATGTTTAAAAAATGGCGGTACAAACGTTGACGGTTGAAGAGTAATCTTCTACACCATTACTGTCTATTACAAAGTAAAAACATCGAAAAATAAAAAAAAGGAAAGGAATAAATTGATTTTTTATACATTGTCCTTCGTAATATTTCTCGTCGGCCGACGAGATACCTCGCAGCCGGGTTTGTTCCGGGCCTCGAGTTCTTCGCGACAATGCGACGCAAATAACGACAATTCCGACGATAATAACGACGACGGTGGCACCAACCGGCACGACAACGTGAACGTCGAGCCAGTTTGGCAGCCACGGGAAGTAACGTCGTACATCGGTGTTGTCCTGACCGTTGTTGCGAATAGGCGGTGCGATTGTACCTTTTTGTTCCAGCGTTCGAAAAAATAATCGAAGAAACAAAAAATTGTACATTTAGAAATTTACAGACCTTTGTCGCCAGCTCCGTGGCCCTTTCCTCTAAGCACGCAGATCACGATGACAGCAACGATAATAACAAGCAGCGCGGCTACGACCGGCACAACCAAATTCAAGTTAGCCATAAAAATTTTCATCGGATCCTCGTCGTTGCCACGACCATTTATGTCCGGTAGTTCGCGAGCCGGTGCTATGGTGCCTGGAACAAAAACATTTCACGATGCTGTATCGCAAAAAAAAAAAAAAAAAAAAAAAAAAACTAAAAAAACTAAAAAATAAAAAATAAAACGAAATAATAATAAAAATAATTTTTAAAAATAAAAAATTAATAAAAATTAAACAAAGAAAAAGGAAAATAAAATAAAATAAATCCCAGCCACCATTGAGCACCGGCTAAACCGTACGGCGACCGCGTCTAACGTTCTCGTGGAAAGGAAACCACGAATTTTTACTGGATTAATTTTTTTTTTTTTATCGTTGTTTCGCAGACGCTCGACTTACCCCCCGTTACGGTCAGAGTCGCGAATTCGTATTCGGCCACGGCAAAACCGGCGTTGTTGTGAGCGGTGACACGAAGATGATACCACGTTGCCGGGTCGAGATCCATTACGACGAAATTTCCAGTTGGTTTTACGTTGTTTGACACTTGATTCCATTCAGGTTGCGTTCTGGAACAAAATTGGGGTTTTTAAAAAGAGAAGATTTGAACCAATGTTCTCATTTGGTTTTTTTTAATTATACTTTTTGTTTCTTTTCTCTTTCAATGGTTACATGTCATCAATTCTCAATTTCGATTCGTATTCACGTCTTCTATCCAGCATGGTTTTTCTTTTTAATAGGTAAGAATGGGCTTTAGTCAACATTTTTATTTGTTACTATCTGATAGTTTTTGTTTCAAAAACTTTTTTTTCCAATTGACTAACTAAGTGCATGGCTCGACGAAGCCTATATCCTTTATTTTCGGTCCATCTCGGCCATTTTTATACACATATGTTGTCTCTATAAATTCGTTATTTTATTTCATTTTTGTTTAATCTTTTTAACATTTCGATTTAGCGTGCGACCGATGGAAGGACGATCGTTACGAGTGCAGCCAGCGATAAAAGATTCTGCAGACGGTGCGTGGGAATCTCCGTGGTGCGTCGATACCGGGACACTCGTACCGATTCGTGAAGGGGAGGCCGGATTTTTCGACCTAATTTATATATATATTTTTTTTCCTCGTACATACTTTTTCTTGTTTTCGACGACAAAGTAGAGCATTGGGCAACCACCGTCCGACCAAGCGCTCAGATGGAGGGTGATGCTTTCCGTTGATATTTCGATGAATCTCGCGGCTTCCGGAATAATCGGTTTCGATCCTTTGGTACGGGTGTTCAGAATGTCCGATGGATCGCCGGTGCCGATTCTGTATGAAGTTGTTGTCTTTTTATATGTATTTCAATTTCTTTTTCGTTTGTTCGTTTTTATATTACGATCGAAGGTGCGTATAATTTGCGCTTGAAAATTAATTTTGCACGTGCACAACGATTCTCAGCAGCTTATACACGAAGCTTCTTCATGCAGCAAGCTTTGAAAATTGTTGGAAAACGAAGTATAAAATGCGAAACGAAAAATTATGTCAATGAGCAATTTTATTACGTTTTTTTATTTTTTTGAGAAAATAATCATGATTTTTTTTTCTAAGATGGCGTTGTGATGACAAATGAATTTTTTTTCATGAATCCTTGAGTCTGGCAATTCAGTCGTACATAAAAATATGTGTAACAATTTTTTACACATTTAATTTCGTAAATATAAACGAAAATAAAAAATTAAAGAAATATCTGAAGACGGTACGTAGATGCCGTTTTGAAGGCCTTACTCACCCGTTGTAAGCAGTCACGTAAATTTGATACCTCGATCCGCACCAAAGACTCTCGAGAGTATATTTTTGAGTCGTCGAATTTATCTGAGTCGTGTCCCAGTCGCCGAATTCGGGCTTGTAGTGGATAGTGTAACCGTGAATCGGCGCGTTGTCGGTCATATGAGGCCTCAGTTTCATAGTCAACGAGGTCGTGGTTGTTGCGGTGAGGGTAACTTGCGGCGAATGTGGAGGAGCTGCGAGATACCCGACACAGACCGAGAGGAAGAAAAATAGAGAGAGAGAGAAAGAAAAAGAAAGAAAGAGAGAGGAAAAAATACAAAATTTCGTTAGACATCGTTTAGAATTTTTGAAAACTCGATTATCATCCCGATTTTCGTTTCGTCCCACGCGCACAAACGTCCTTCATTTTTTCAAAATTAAAAAACACAAATAAATAACGAGACGATAAGTCGTCCATTGTAAAATCGATTAAAAAACTAAGAATTCTAAGACTCAATGATATTATCGATCGGTTGATAAATCGCATGACGAATGAAAGAAAATAATTTTGCACTAATAGCTCATGAACGAGACTGGGCATTCATTCAATGAAAAAGTATTTGAAATACGTTTTTTGAATGAATAAGTATGATCAATTATCGTACAACAATTCCAATTTTTACCGTTCTGCAATAATGATAGACAATTTTAATTAATTATTGTTTGATAATTGATTCTAATTTTTAATATCAATTATACTCCCCTATTATTTACTAATAAAAACAGTACAAATACACTCAGTCATTGAGTGAATGTCTTGCTCATGAATTTCTAAAAACCGTTTTTTACCTGAAGGTTTACATTTTTTTCATTGCAACGAATTATGGCGAAGAGTTTGGATAATCGAAATGTGAGAAAAAATGTAGCGAAAGCACGTTGCGAGTGGGTAATTGAAGCATGAGATGACGGAGAGGTTATTGTGGATTTTTTTTACCGTGTACAACCAATTGATGCGTTACTGTATCGTGACCAAACGAATTTTCGACATAGCACGAATATTCTCCGGCATCAGCTCGATCGACTTCTTTGATGAAGAGCGAACCCTCCGGCAATTGTCGGAGTCTGTCGCTGGGTTGAAGAGTCGCGTCGCGAATTTTCCACGTGACTTCCGGTGCCGGTACACCAACGGCGAGACACGGAAGTTTTACGTCTTCTTTATAAGTGGCGGTGAATTTGTCGTCGAAGGATGCGATCTTGGCAGGTACTGAAAAACAAAGTTTTCATTGAATATTCAAATTGGCTAGATATAAGCAAAAATAAATAAATAAAAAAAAAATTAATAAAATAAATTTAATTTAAATTATTAAAAATGATTAAAATAATTAATAAATAAATTAAAAATAATTGGGGATAAATTGGCTGACGTTTGATTCGAGATCATTTTGAAGCCCTCTTGAGTCGAGCCGGTTAGTTGAATTTGTGGGGAAAAAAAAGTAGGAAACAGCTCTGTTTAAGATCGGATTGAAAAATTCTAGAGAAAAAAAAATACCTCGAATGTTTGGAGCAGATGTGACAATTTTAGAGGCTTCGCCCTCGCCGATGTTGGTGCTCGCGGTAACCCAAAAGTCGTAGCTCATGGCTTTGTCCAATGCTTGAGCTTCGTAAGTCAATTGATTCGGCGGTACTTTCGCGCTTGCTGCTTCCTCGGAATTTGCGGGTTTCGTGTAAACAGTGTATTGAGATATAACTCCGTTGGGCTGACTCGGTGGACGCCAAGATATGAGAATCGACTCCGCTGACATCACGAGTGCTTTGACGGCGGTCGGTGCTTCCGGTGCTGCAGGAGAAAAAAAAATAGTTCAAACGTTTAGATGTTCACATTCAAATGTTTTTTTTAATTTATTTAATCCATACGTCGTATTTTTACGGTTTTGATTTTAAAACTCACCGTCCTGCTCGGTTTGACAATGAATTGGTGCAGATTTAACACCATCGCCGCCTGAAGTGAATGCCAGAACTTGCATGCTGTAGTTTGTATATTTTTTCAATCCGTGTAGAATGGTTTCGCTCGATGAAGTTATTTTCGTGTCTTTCGAATTTTCATCGTACCAGGATTCCGAGGGTCCGTAGATAACCTTTTGATAAATAATTAACGAATCATTACATATATTTTGGAATTGAAAGAAAATTAAAATTTTCAAAAATCAAAGAACCTCTGAACCTCTGTTCTGTTTATTCATTACATAATTTTATTGATTATTTTATTTATTGAATAAATACATTACGTAAGATAATTTTTCGGTCTTTTTAAATAAGAAAATCATCGACAATTCTTCGTAAATTGTTGTACAAATTTTTCATTTGACAAAATTAAATTGAATAAAATAAAGGAAAAGAAAATAGAATAAAATAAGTAAATAACTGAATAAATTTTGCAAAAAAAAAAAAAAGATTACCTTGTAGCCGGTAATAACGCCGTTAGCAGCGCTGAGGGGTGGTGAAACCCATGAAACTCTGATGGTCTGCGAGGTCAAAGTTGTGCAGGTTGTGTCGTGGGGTGGTTGTTCGGGGAATCCTTCGGCGGTGTGCTGTCTTCTTTCTTCGCTCATGGGACCCGAACCGACTTTGTTGAATGCCTGAACGACGACGCTGTATTGCGTGTAAGTCTTGAGATTCATTATTTGCAAGTGATGCTCCTTTCCGTCTTCCTTCGAAAATTCGACTGTTTCGAACATGTATGGTTTTTCGGAAGACGACAACCTGTAGCCCACGTAATAGCCGAGAATTTCGCCGTTCCAGTCTTCGCGCGGGGGAGGTTTCCATGTGACCTATATCAAAGAAAATTTTCAAATTTGTCATTTAAATATTCCATCGTCGAAATTAAACTTCAAGAATGTTTCATGTTCAAATGAAATTCGTATAGTTTAAATATCTTATTGAAATGAAATATATTTTGTTGAAATAAATGCCAAGAAGCTGACAAACCTTCATCAGTGCCTTAAAAAATTGTTTTCTTCAATTAATGATAACAATAAATACCGATAAAATAATAAATAAAAATTACATATTAATTCACTAAAAAATTAACGTTATTTTTCGATGAGTTCGTAAAAATTTGGTTCGAATACATTTGAATATTTTTGACAGATTAATTTTCAGAGATGGTTGTAAGCTGTCGTTCGATTAAAAAAAAAAAAAAATTGTCGGTCGTACCTTGAGGGTGCTCTGATTGAGGGCGTCAACGCGAACGGAGCTTGGCGGACCGGAAGGAGCTTCCTCGGCGGTAATGATGGTCACGGTGTCCGAAGGATCGGACGTGCCAATTTCGTTTTCGGCGACTATGCGCAAGTGATAAGTTGTGGCGGGTCTGAGATTGAACACTCCGGCGACGTTTTGTTGGGATCCAGGCACGAGAACCCGATCGATATCAGTTTCCCACGAGCCTTTGCTAATTTTGTATTCAATTACGTAGCGTTTGATCGGACTATTACCGTCGTAAGGCGCGGCCCAAGATAATTGAACGGAACGTCCGGATTTGTCGAGTACCTTAAGACCATACGGGATTTCCGGAACCTCTGCGTGGAAAAGAATCAATTTAATTGAATGTAATACATAAAATTCATGGGTAAATATAAAAAATACAAAATTAGCGGTGATGATGGATTGTTTTGATTAATTGATACAAGAGAAAATACAAAATTCTTAAAAAAAAAACTAAATTAGATAATTATCTTCGTTTTATTAAATAAGCCATAATATTTACTGAAATAAGAGAAAATGGAAAAAAATGATAAATTCGCGGTATAAATATGACGAGAGAAGTATAAATATCTTATATTTTTTCATTATATAATTATTAGTATACAATAATAATAACATAAATATATATTATTCATCCTATAAAAATAATTATTTTTTATATGTAAATTTATAATTGTTTCAACGCAATAATCAACGTACCTTGAACAATCATGTTGATGCTGGTGTCGTCGCTGCCGAAAGCATTTGTCGCAACGCATGTGAATAAAGCGGAATCGCTGCGCTCGGTCCTCTTGATGCTCAGATCAGCCAAAACTCCGTTTGCGAGAATTTCTTCACGAATCGTGTAACGCGAGTCGCTCTTCGGGTCAAGACGCTTGTTGTTCATGTTCCACAGAATGCCGATCGGTTTCTCGCCTTGCGCCTCGCATTGAAGTACCGCTGGTTCGCCTCGACGTGCAGTTTGATTGCGCAATTTTATTTCAAAGTGCGGTGGAGCTAAGGAAAAACGAAATATTAGTAAATCGAAAAAGTATGGATGGAAAGAAAAAAAAATGAAATAAGATATTTCAAATCGATTGAAATGTTTTTACCTTGGACCGATATAAGAATTACAGCCGACAATCCGGAACCGATTCCATTGACAGCTTCGCAAAGATAGTAACCCTCGTTGGTTTTTTGAATGTTATTTATCGAAAGAGTTCCATCTTCGACGCTAATGTCTGGATTGTTGAGTTTCAAGTCGGTATAATCGCCTGGCGTATCCCCTGTAATATTAAAACATCCCATTTTTAAGTATACGCCTTGTATCTTTAATTCTTTGGATTTTTTCCTTATAATAATAAAAATAATAATAATGATAATAATAATACTACGTGTTACAGATAATTTATTATATCATTGTTATTATTATTATTAGTACAATGTTAATGCGTTACAATGTTAATTTGACTGTGTGGCCGATAATCTAAAAATATAATTGTCATTTCAAGTGAATGTGATTTCGATGAAAGCTATGATTGAACTAACTGACAAATTGATTGATAATGTAAGAAATTATAACGTACCAGCAGCCCTCTTCCATGTGACCTGGGGCTTTGGGAACCCATCGGCTTTACACTCGACCCGAGCGTCCGAACCTTGGGCAAATGCTTTGTCGGTAGGTTCCAGTATCCAACGTGGAGGCACTGTTGCAGAGTAAATCGAGTTAGTTTTCCGTTTCGCCCGCGGACCGAGCTTGAAAATTACTATCGAGAGTGAGTCATGCCGCGCTCATCGGACTCCGAGCTACGATCGTTCAAATTTCGAGCCTCGCAACGGTGAAATTATTTTCCGAGGTAGCACGGAGTCGGAATTCGATCCTCCAACCGAACGACAATCTAAATTATCAATTACGTTACTTCGTTTATAACACTTTTGAATTTTTTTTTCTAAATTGTAAATCCAAAATTACATTTGTAGAAATAGAATGGATTTGTATTTTAAGATAAGACTAGTTATTGTTAAGAAATTATGGGGATCATAGATCTTCATATTTTAGTAATTGTTGAAACGTTTTTATGAATTCTTTTAAAATTGTTCAGAAGACATTTTATTGTATTTTTTTACGTCGGTTTGACGATCGATGCACGGTTTGCTCGCGTCGCTTGACACATGCACGTGCAAAGCGTGTTACTCTCGCTAAAATCACTACCCAGCATGCGATAAAGATTCGAAATGAAGGATTGAAAAAGTGCCACCCTAATGGTATGGACGAGTACCGGTGTTATCATTCGTAAGTACTGTTCTGCTCACAGAAAGAAAAAGACAGCCAATGTATTATCTATGATTGATTTGATGTGCTCAAAGCACAGTAGGGACTTGAAGCTCGGCAAGATCGGAAGGAGCTTTGCAAGCACTCGATTTGAAAATTTATTTTTAATTGATCCCGGTATAAATTATAGATGGAAAATGATTGCACTTATAAGATATTTATTAAAAACAACTCTTTCTACGGATAATCAAGTTGCGAACGCACAAAAACATTTTTCATTATACAAAAAGGAGAATCATAATTCTAACCTTGAAAATATCCGAATCAGCGGAACGCATATAATTCGAATTGGAAAATTCTAATTTTTACTCAATTAAAAATCCAAATTGAATTTAATCGAAAAATTATAATCTTCATTTCATTGAAAAATTAAAATTCAAAGGCGATAATGCATCGAATAAAATTATGTTTTCATTTGAACTAAAGTTTTTACTTTAAGTATTGATTCTTTACTGTTTCATAATTTTTCTAATGTGTCCGAACATTTTCCATCGTATGTATTTTATCATTTTTCGGGATTGATTAATAATTCCCGGTACCGTCGTAGCACAGCTATTAGATGTAAAACATGCACCACCTTTCGAAATAATAAATTTCCATATTTACCCAGTGACAATGATAAGACTGTGCATGCGTACTAATTTATTCGTTACGACAGGTATCTACGAAACGAAAAGATGAGACGTGTGAGGATCGTGGGTATCAAAGAGGGTTGATGGGTTTCGGGGTGGATGATGGTTTATTTTCTTTATCGTGATCGACAGGTTTGAGGATCAAAGGATCAATGACCAATCGTTGGACAAAAAAATATAAAAAATAAAAAAAACAAAATTTCTTCAAAAAAATATATATTTCCTTTAATCACGGATGAATTGAACGGCGAGGAAGTGGAGGCGAGGTGAATCGACTCCGCGAATATCTATGGTATCGTATGTGACGACGAGAGACGCAAGAAAAATTATTTTGACAATTACGATGGAATGTCGTCAGCGATTTTTAATTTTCAATTTATGTTTCGAGCCTAACGGGTCGGTTTTTTTTTTTCAAATTGATCGGCGATAAATCGGCATTCGCATATGAATTTCAATGATTCGAAAAATCGAAACGGAACCAGTGAATCGGAGAAATTATTGTTTTGAATGACGATTGGCACGGAAGAACTATCCTAGGCAGCGTGGAAATGTTATATCGACGAGAAGACCGACAGCAGCGTCACCGTGGTGCTTTGCAGCGACACTCGGTGCGCCCCTTAAACTTGATATCAAGCCCAAGACATCGAAAAAGTACACCTTCGAGCTACTTATTCAATCCCACTCGGCCGAAAACTTTCCAGCGAATGAAAATCGAGGCCAGAAGTCTTATCGATCTTGGATTGTTCCCAGAAAAAAATGCCAATTGATCGAAGGCTCGTACACGCGGCAAATCGTGGGTCAGGAAATTCTTCCCATCGACAAAAATAGAACAGAGCTTTCGATGAAATAATTTCCAATAACTAAAAAATAAGTTAGAATTCTTCAGTAGAACAATATTTCGCGATAAACATTAATGCATTAAACATTTTTTCAATTTGGAATTGTTATTATCGTTTTTGAGAAATAATAGTCGTTAAATAAGCTGTGATTTATCGACACTTAGTTTTCAGCTGAATCAAGCTACGTGAAGATATAAAAAAGGCGGAAACCAAAACAAAAACGAAAATTCGAATTTATTGTATACATTTTTCGCAAACTCGACCACCGAAAAGTAATCGAAAAATTATTATCCCGTGATATTCTATAAAGTCGTACAAAAAAAAGTAGACAAACAATTATCCACCAAATCTGCGTGGAACAATGGATAAAAAAAACAACAAAAAATGTTCAAAATATGACAATAAGTTAGCGTCGATGAGTTAAAGATTCTTGGAATAATGAGGAAAACTCTCTCCAGAGGCACGTCAAAAAAGTTGGAATCGGAAACAATTACACCGACGAACTGCCCACGAAGGAATTAGCGGACGCGAAAATGATGAGAATTCACGATGGGGTTATTTGGTAAGAGGCAACGATACGCAATGCATGTATTGATGTAAGTATGTATATATATATAAATGTATATATGTGATACAATGTGCACGCAGTAGATACGTATAGCTACACTCGCTGCAGGCATAGGTTTGAGCGACGGAAAGACTTTTTTTTTAAGGGCGGCGAGAGGGTTGGTTGGGTGGTGGCTCGGTAACACATAAGCGTATTATGCTTCATACATGGGGGTTGTATACCGTAGCATATATATTTATATATACCGAACCATATCTATATATATATATATGCACGAACGGATGCATAGGCGTGGTACATACGAGATTACAGCGAGGTACAGCATATTATAACGACAGATGAGCGAGATAGTCGTCGTTCAGACGCTTTTGAAACATCCAGCAAAAGTTCCGCGCTCTTTTTTCTTTTTTATCTCGTCGTCAAGCTTGCGGATTCACCGGATATCTTCTTTTTTTGTTCCGATCATGTTTTTTAAATTTTTCAATTTCAATGTATTAAGCATGGTAGCAGCCATATTGTCAGTCAGCCAAACGCAGTTTCAGCTCCAATCGTATGGTCATGTGTGTGTTATTACATATATTGTCATAAGGCACGAGTCGAAAAAAATTCGGGTTGCCTTGCAGATTCACGACCATCATACTTTCAATTTTTTTTTTAATTGGCCACGTGACTTTGCATTTTTTTTAACTTGTCATTCGTGTACGGCGATGCGCGTCAAGCTCTCAAAAAAGAAGGAAGCACATTGCGATTCACATATCTCGGACTCAACCCCAAGGCCTTCTCTTCAACAGCATATTCCTCGATTCAAAATTACATTTTACAGCATAGATCCACAATTTCATTCTCGTCTTAGCAAAAAGAAAAACAAGAAGGATTAAGTTACTCTTGCGTTTTATTATATTATTATTGTTATGTTTTTTTTCATCTTTCTCAATTTTCGTACACGTGTGCATGTGAAAGATGAAAAGATGAGAATAATGCGTATGTATTTTATGAATATTGACAGATTATGTTCACATTGTGCAAATTCTTTGAAATTTAACGGGGGATTTTTTAATTTTTCGAAAAATGTGAGAAATTATTGTTTATGATTAATGAATCGACGGCGGTACCGTTTCATAGAAATCTTATATATATATTTTTAAAGATCCCAAAGAGTAAAATATTTTGACAAGAATTCCGACCGATTCTGATTTAATTGAATCTTGTAAGCGCAAGAAAAGTTAAGATAAACTTTTTTAACGATGTCCGAATGATTTTTTCCTCTTTCAAATTAATTTCCAGTGATCCAAAATTCGTTTTCGGATGATTAAGAATTTTTTTCTTTTAAATTAATCGCATTATTCTCATCGTCTCCGCCGTCATTCGAATTTTGTTGGGTAATATCTTTGTACGTGTAAAATATCTCGTCCTAACCGTGAACGCGTAAAGTTGCCTCGTGGTAAGTACTTCCCGAAGGATTTTTAGCGACGCAAGAGTAAGTTCCGGAATGCCGTGGGGTGGCTGGTTCGATGAGCAGTATACTCGTTCGTGGACCAAGTTTTCCGATGCTGTGTTCCAACAACGGTGGTATGGGATTTCCATCCAGGGTCCACGTGATTTTTATCGGCGTGTCACCGACCGGCACCATGCACGCTAATTGGGCCGCTTGACCCGCGTATATCGGCTGTTCGCCAAAATCGAATGGACTGATCCTTGGCAGGACTGCAATTATTCGAACGTTATGTGTGCAAACTTTCATGCACTAGGTTTTTCAATCGAGACTTTTCAGAGTCTATTTTTTTCGCTTTTTTTCCGGATCTCAAGACTCGTCATGCGAATAAATTCGTTTTTCTTTTCGTCTTTTCTTGCGTTCCTTGGGGTGTTTTTTTTGCTTAGTCCTTTTTTATTTCAATCTTTTGTAGTTTTTTGATTCTTCATTTTTGGTTTTGTTTGAGGGGTTACCGATTTCATTACATCTTCGTTGATACCTTTTTATTTTATTTCTAATCTTTCGGGGATCCTGTCAGCTACGAAGGTAAAACATATCGTGACTATTTTTTTGTTTGCCTTTCGATTGGCGTTGGATGATAGGAGCGGGTGATTAGCCGGAGAAAAGCATTTTTTTTCAACATTTCGATACGACGTGATAATTGCCAAAGCTCCCGTTAAAAAACACAAAATTCGAAAAAAAATTGGGTCGAGTGAATCGGACGAATATCAATGAAGCTGCACGTATCTGAAATACTTCTGAATGTAGTTGAGGAAGTGTTCGGCAAATCAATGACGGCAGTCGGATCTTAGTTCTAAATCGGTTCGCTTTGTCGTTCCAAACTACGTATACGGCTTCGAGCATGAAAATGAATTTTGAAAAAGCTTCCTAACGTCGGTCGTCTAAGATAGCCTCGATGAACAACAAATAAATTATACCAAAAAAATAAATAAATAATAAATAAATAAATAAATAAATAAATAATATTTGCAATGCAAATCAATAAAAATCGATAGATGGAAATAAATCAAACGACTGAATGAATGCACATAGAGATTTCGACGTACTTTCCATACGCGACGATTCATACTAATTAATATCGACAACAGTTACAAAGAGCAGCAGTCGTGGAGCTTTGTTTTTAATTAATGTTACGATAGATGCGTCATCAAAAAAAAATTCAAACATTTACTGTACGTTTTGTTTTGTTTTGTTTCAAAATAATTTTTTTCTGTTACGTTCATTACCTTAATCGGATGCGTTATAAGACACGAATATAAGCTACCTACTGCCTAGCCACCAAAAAAGGTCAAACATTATTCCGTCATTACATCAAATCGTCTTCAAAAACACCCGAATAGAAAGATTTTTACATCCGTTTCTCTTTCTTTCCGTATATATATATTTCAATCTATAATTTTGATTTTTCTTCTCCGTTTTGTACCGTTGACTTTAAGATGTGCGCTGTGTCTTGCACGACCGGCCGGATTGTCAGCGACGCATGCGTATTCTCCGGCGTGTTCGCCCCTAACAGCCGGTATCGTTAGAGCCGATACCCGATCGCCCAAGGAAGTGATACGCACTCCGTCGCCTACTTCTAAATGACGCCCGGCGAACAACCATTTGAGCGATATCGGTGTGTCACCCTTGACAACCGCGCACTGTACGATAATGAGGTCCCCGGAGTTCGTCTCGTCGAAAGAAAAAGGCTGAAGATGCGGTGCGACTGCGGACATTAGAGTGACAAATAACGAGGGAAACGAAAAAAATTCTAGACGCTTCATTTCCTTTTACAAAACTCGGTTTTGTTTTTTTCGCACCTCCCAAACGGAAACCGAACACTGAAGGCATTTTTTTATCAATTCTTCGATCAACTTTCCCTAAGTCACACGCAAAAACGTCGAAATTCGTAGCTGTCGGTGATATCGCAGACCTGCGGCAAATTAAAGGGACAGAGGCCCACAGTGAGGATCGGGCAAAGGTCAGTCAATCGTGTGTAAACGAAAAAAAGCCCAATACTCTACGCAACTCAACGTGAAAAAGTAGCGAAACAAATCTAAATTTCGTAATGGGGTCCAACGAAAACGCAAAAAAGGCTGATAAAAAAATCGGAAGACGCCAAAAAAAATAGAAGAAATAAAAAATAAAAATAAGAAACCGAATAAAATGTCGTTTTGCTTGATAAGCACCGTTGACAATGAGATCGGCCGAGAGTTCGTGTCTTCCGGCAAGATTTTCGGCAATACAAGTGTAAATGCCAGCGTGAGATGCCTGAACGGATCCTATGCTGAGTATAGCACCGCGTCCGCCTAGATCCAATATCGCGATTCCCGAATGCGGCGAAATTCCATGACCGTTCATGGTCCAACGTAGCTTCAGGGGTGAGTCGCCCTCGATCACTGCGCAAGGAACCGTTACAACTTGGCCCGAGTTCAAGGGCTCTTCGCCGAACGTGAATGGCAACAATTTCGGTGTAACTGCAAATTTTCAAAATCACAGAACCAACAAGTCCAACATGAATTTCCACGTGCGACCGTTTTTCCAAAACAAAAAAACTTTTTCCCACGTGATTTCTCAGTTTTTTTTCGACGATGGGATATTTTCGACTCGTTGATTTCCGTCTGCGAACGCGTTCGTGTTTTTTTTCTCAATTTTAAATCCAGAAGGTCCGACGTAGGACGTGCGAGGTTTGGGATTAAGGTCACTGAGGCCAAAAGATAACAAAAAAAAACCTTGAAGAGAAATGATATAAGACTGTGCGGGCAAGGACGAACGCAAAAAGGGTTGGATCGATTAGTTCGTGGAAATATTTAAGGACGATGGCGCGGAAACACGTCTGATTGATGTGATTCAATGAGATAACGAACGTTATCATTTGGCGTCGAGAGATGAAATGTATACCATTGACATCGAGTATCGCGGAGTGGGAGGCCGATCCAGCCGCGTTCGAAGCAACGCACGTGTATTCCCCGGCGTGTCTTGCGGCAACCGCGTCGATGGTCAATTGTTTGACGCGTTTGCCGGAATCCGATATCAAAACGTCCGAACGATCAGCGTCGACTTTTCGACCGTCGAACATCCAATTGATTTCCAGTGGAAAATCGCCTTTGCTCACGGCGCACTGTATTGATGCCAAGTCACCGGCATTAACGGGTTCGTCGCCGAAACTGAGCGGCAAAATCTGCGGAGCGACTGCGTTAAGGGGAAGCAAAGACGTATGCGTGTGAAACGAGATATTTTTTACTCAATGAAAATAACGACGAACGTAGATATTTTCTGGTACGATAAGATAATGAGATAAATACGATGTTCCCTACTTTCACAAAAAATTGGCAGATATGAGTCAAATTTCCTCAGCCTTATTTGGCTATTAGCTCACTCTTGTCAGACATTTGTTCTTCCCAGTTTGAAAAGAATATTTATCGAGGAATACTATTTTTAATCATTTGAAATAAACCTCTAAAAACTATAAAAATAATTTTACATAGAACATAATTTCATTGAAAACTAACAAAATATATGAATAAGAAATAGCAAATGATTTGCTCGAGCAGATAAAACAAATTACCTCAATCTTATTCAACGATTCGCCTATTTCCTGTCAGCCAATTGCTTTTCCGCGCATTATAACCTAACAAAATATACGATAAATCACCTGGACAATAAAAATAGCTTTGTTTACACACGTCTCATCGTTCAAGCGCTTCGTAGGACCTCCCCGTCGCATAATTCTTCGAAACGCGTAGGTGCAATCAAGAAGAAAAACAAAAAAAAAACGAAAGAATAATTTTCGCATTCGGATTAGTGTACCATTGACCGATAGAATGGCCGATCGAGTGGTAGAACCAGCAACGTTGCTGGCCTCGCAACTGTATTCCCCAGCGTGACGAGCGGTAACCGCGTCGATGCTCAGCAAGGATATCATCCTGCCGGTCTTGGTGATGGTCACGTCCGGATGATTTTGACGAGTTATCGGTTCGCCATTTAGATTCCAACGAATCTCCAGAGGCGAATCGCCCTTCAAAACGCTGCACATTGCCGATACCTGCTCGCCCCAATTTGCCGGTTCTTCGCCGATCGAGAATGGCGCTATTTGGGGCGCGACTGGAAAATCACAACGTCGTGAAACACGTACGAGCAATCTCGAAAAGAATTACCGATCAAATTCACGACGTTTCGATGTAAAGATTTTTTTATCAACCTAACGACGAAAAATAACGGTGCGATGGCAACCTGATCTTGGATCGACGTACGATTGTCAAACGAAAAAAAAAATGGAATAGGAAAAAAAGGACTGCTGAGGCAATTCTCGTCAGTGGGATTTTTCGCTGGGTCGCAATTCAGTTTTAGGATGATGGTGTGGCAAATTAATGTGATAAATAATCTTCACAAGCTCGATACTATTTTTTATCCGTATTCGCCAGAATTGATTATTTCGTCGTCGAGGACAAATTAAAAAATCGAAACTTGGTTTCATCGAGCTCTGTGAATTCATGCCATTGAATCTCGAATAAAATGAAAATTCATACTCTGCGGGAATCAAATAAAAAAAAACAGTTAGAAGAAAAAAATTAGGAAAAAAACTACACGTCGATATTCGTTGAGTTAATACCGTTAACGGCAAGCACAGCGGTGTGACTCGTGGCTCCCGCTTTGTTCGCGGCGGTACAGGTATACTCGCCCGTATGCCTGGCCGATACCGAATCAATCGCCAGTATGCTATGACGTTTGCCGTTGCTTATGGTGATGTCCGTACGGTGAATTGTCAGGGGCTCGCCGTTGAACGCCCACGCAATGTCCAACGGAAAATCGCCCTTAGATATCGAACACGTTACCGATACCGCGTCACCGGAATACGTTGGTTCGTCGCCAAAATCGAACGGCAATATCTGCGGGATAACTATGAACGTGGCGTAGGGTATTTTTGTTTTTCTTTGAAAGAAAATTTGGATTTTTCCACATGTAAAAATTCCAGTGTATATTTTTTCTCGGTTCGTCCGAATGAACACTTTTTCAAAGCCAAAAATATATTCGTTCGACTTACAAATTTCTGTAGTTTCCACAAATATCTCGAAATTTTTGTTTTTCGAAGATCGCCGGTCGGTCTATTCAAATCGCTGGGATCCACGGGATCGGGGAATTGCAGGATATGCTGATGTAAATTTTTGCTATTTCGATTTCTCTGTCGCGAGAAAAAAATGCTAACGATAATAATCATAATAATGATAATAATAATAATGTGGATTGTAAATAAAATATAGTGTCCAGGAATGAGTGCAGTGTTGTGTTATCAGACGTGCAGATAAGAGACACGTACGTTAGAGACAACGGAAAATCGTGTGAGAAACACATTTGGCGTACGAGCGACAAAACGTAAAGATAAAATTGATATAAAAACAATTTATTCAACTGAACGAGTTTCAGAAAATTAATAAAACCAAACAAAAAAAATAAATAAATTGTTGCAAACAGCGTGTGACGATTTTTTGTCGTTGAATAATCACCGTTAACGGTCAGATTGGTCGAATGACTGACGTTTCCAGCGCGATTAGTCGCGATGCAAGTGTACTGTCCCGCGTGTCTCGCAGCGACGGATTCGATGCTGACGATGCTCATGTGTTTATTGACTTTCGACACGACGATATCGGGATTGTTAAATCCAACGGGTTCGCCGTTAAATCTCCATACAATCTTCACCGGTGAATCGCCCTTGACTATGGAACAAGTGGCCGACACCATGTCACCCGAATTCGCCGGACCGTCGCTGATCGTAAAAGCTCCTATCTGCGGGGGTACTACGAAGCAAGTGAAAAGTTCGTTTGCAATTTGTCTATGTCGGTCATGTTCACATCTGGGTCGAGATCGTACGATCCATGAAGGCGGGAGGGTCGAGAGATTAACTTAATATTAAACTCAACGGAGTGTTTTAATTGAATTGAGTTTATTGAATGAGATTTAGGCCTAAGCATTGAGTGTGAGTCTTCCAAGAGTTTTTTTATATCCGCAAAACTGCTGATCTCGCGTTTAATATGATTGCCGATGGTTGAATTAATTTTGAGAGCCAATGGGGGTGGGTGGTAGGATTCGCTTTGGCGTGATTTGGTGGGGGGAATAAACGAAAAGTCGTCTGGACGATGAGGAACGGGAAGGAGAGGAGGAGAACTGAAGACCAGGGTGTGCAAAACACGCTCTAGAAAAGTTGAGGCTTGTTGATGGGGTTATTTCTATTCACGATTTAACATTGATTTTGGCGTAATTGTTAGTAAACTGAACAATGGGGACGATTACAAAACAGGCGATGTCAATCAGACGGCGGCGTTAAAACAACGAAGACGGACAGAACATATTCCCTCGTCTCTGTCATCCTTGCGCCGACGCCTCAATGCTTTCCATGGAAGGGGTGGAGGGAAACCAGGGCTGCCTCACGAAGCATGGCACAAAAAGGAGACCAAAAATAGAGGTAGAGCATGGGATAGGGTAGGATTTCGTGACGCGACGAGCGTTGCATGCCGAACGTTACACAAAATTCTCCCTGAATCGTTTTCACCCTAGTGAGCCTAAAGAACTTTCACTCAAACTAAAAAAAAAAATAAGCTTGTACCATTGACCGCTAGTGGTGCGGAGTAGCTTGTTCCGCCAGCGGCATTGCTGGCCGTACAGGTGTACTCGCCCGCGTGACGGGCCGTAACGGCTTCGATAGTAAGCAGACTGACGCGTTTGCTCGTACCGACAATAACAATGTCCGGATAGTCGCGATTAATCGGAACCCCATTGAGAGCCCATTCGATATCCATCGGATTATCACCTTTGATGACGGTACACGTTGCGGTAACCGTGTCACCCCAATTCGCCGGTTCCTCGCCCAAATCGAAGGGCGCTATCTGAGGAGCAACTACGATAGCGCAGCAGTCGTATAATTTTCATTCACGAAAAGAAAAAAACAATTCCGACAAATCGTTTCAACCGTAGTTTGTGTGGAAAAACATTTTCAGAATTAATTCCTAGAAATTTATAAGGCTAAGAATTTTCGTTTTAATTTTCCTGTAAACTGACGGTGAGGCGTTGTATTCCCTGATTTTGTAAAAATGGTCGGTTCAGTAGTTTCGGAAATAAGGGGAAGTGGATGTTCTATTTTCGAATATTATTTAGAATATTTTTTTGAAATGCTATAATGATGTATAAGCTAAAAAAAAAACTTAATTTCGAGGACCTAATTTGACTCCGCTTATTTGTTCAAAGAGGAATCTGATGGGATGAGCATGCGAGGATTTTTACGTAGGTCACTGATAATCGGACGAAACCAACCGTGCTGTGGCTTTTTCACAAATACAATGATAAATAATACAGCGATTCGGATAATTATTTCTCGACGGTTTTCCGATCGATCGAAGATGGAATCTTTTATTTTTAATAACAGCTTATAAGCGTCAAGCCACAACGAGGATGAGGTCTATATTGGGTTCTCGTGAGATACGTTTCTCGCGTCGATCACGTACCGTTCACCACCAACATGGCCGATTGGGTCATCGATCCGGCTTCGTTAGTCGCAACGCAAGTGTATTTTCCCGCGTGTCTCGCCGCAACCGATTCTATGTTGATCATCGTCATGTGTCTACTTAATTTCGATATCGCGACGTCACGATTGTCGTAACCTATCGGCAAATCGTTGTGTTTCCAAACGATCTTCATCGGATAATCGCCTTGCAAAATTGTACACATTGTCCAAGCTGGATCACCGGAATTCGACGGACCGTCGCCGAACTCGAAAGGTGCTATCTGTGGCGCGACTATAAGACCGAATAGAATTTTTTTTCAATGTCTAATTCAACGTAATCCGGACTCTGCTGACTAATCGATGTTGGCGACAAAAACTCCTCGGTGAAAAACAGAAACTAAAAATTTTCGTTTTGGTAAATTATCGAACAAACAAAATTTTATTGCCGGTACAAAGGAATCGGTGGACGAAAAATGGGACGTATCGTGGGAAATCTCGAATGGAATAATTGAGGATGATCTTCGGGTCATGCAGGTCTATCCTGTCTTTTCGTAAAAATCTATGTTTGTCTTTTTGTTATCATTCGACAAGCTTGTGAAAAAAATTACATATAAAAAAGAAGGAAACACGAAAAAACGTTGGATTGTACCATTGACAGCGAGGGATGTGGAATAGCTCGTGCCTCCTGCGGCATTGCTAGCCGTGCAGGTGTAATCTCCGGCGTGACTGGCCGTAACCCCGTCAATCGTCAACAGACTGACGCGTTTGCTCGTACTGACTATCGTTACGTCCGGATAGTCCCGAGACAACGGTTCCCCGTTTAGGGCCCATTGTATGTCGATGGGATAATCACCCTTGAGTACCGTACACGGTGCCGTCACCGTGTCGCCCCAATTCGCCGGTTTTTCGCCAAATACGAACGGCGCGATTTCCGGAGCAACTTTACGCAAAGAAAATTGTTTTCGCTAACTAATTATTGATGAAAAAAAAAAACACTAGACGTAATTCGTCAAATTTCAGCGGTCGGCGATTCACTTCCTTCACTCATTGGTTTTTGTTTTGGATGGTTTTTGGTGGGAGGAAAGTGCGTCACAAATTATAAAAATAATAATTATTATTATTATCAGACTTGCAAAAAATATGAAATAGAAAATGTCTAGGTTACAAAAAAAAATGAAGAACGAATGAATAAATTGAATGGGATCGATAATGAAATCGATCGATTCACCATTGACCGCCAACGATGCGGAAAAACTCGCTCCACCGGCTGAATTACTCGCCGCACATGTGTATTCGCCAGCGTGACGTGCAGCCACCGCTTCGATAGTCAGCACGCTGTTTCTCTTACTCGTGCTTCCTATGCTTATATCGGGATAATCGTGGGTTATCGGTTCACCGTTGAGAGACCACTCGATATCGATTGGATAATCGCCCTTGATAACCGTACAACCGGCTGATACCGTTTCGCCCCAATTAGCCGGTTCTTCGCCAAACGTGAACGGTGCTATACCCGGAGCGACTGCGAATTTTTCGAGTACGAAAAGAAGCAAGAAAAAAAATACATATATATTTTTTTCGAACATTGCCCAAAAATTTAGAAATTTTTATCGTGATCACAATAGTTTTCCACGATTTTATTGGAGTCGATGGCTGATGGATTGGGATGAGGATGCAAAAAAATAAAAGTTAATTTAAAATTGGATACAAAAAAACGAGCAGTCATCCTTAGGATGGAATAGGTTATTATTGGATAGAATAAATATTCGTCGTTTGATTAATCGGAAAATTCCAACGGAAGCATTTTTCTTGGAAATTGGGTTTCTTTTTGTGGGCAACCATTTTTGGTATTACTTGATGAGTGATTTCGTAGATAAGTGTCCGTACGAATGTGATTAGTGGTTAACTTAGCTAATGAGACTCGTCAACTTTACGTATTCCGGATTTCATGAAAAAAAAAAAAATTTCCAAGAACCATTACAACTATTTTCGAAAAAATGTTATCGATTTGATCTTTATAGACATTATTCTTCTAATTAAATTCAGCAATAATTGTCAGAAAGTAAAAGTAACGATTTTTTTTCTCGTAAAATCCGAAATTCGTCTAATTGAGCAATGGATTAAATCTACACCTAGCGTAAAAGAAATAAAAAAAACGAAAATACAAATAAAAAATATAATTTATAACAGTTGTGTACCGTTGACGACAAGCAATGCGGTGTAACTCGTTGCACCAGCCGAATTGCCGGCAGTGCAAGTGTATTCGCCAGCATGATTGGCAGCAGCAGAGTCAATCGTGAGTACACTGACTCGTTTGCTAGTCGCGACAACGGTTATATCCGGATAATTTTGCATAATCGGTTCACCGTTTATGGCCCATTGAATATCTATGGGATAATCTCCCTTAATAACGGTGCAGGTGGCGCTCACGGTATCGCCCCAATTCGCTGGTTCGTCGCCCATCACGAAAGGCGATATTTGAGGAGCGACTGTCGATTTTCAAATACACGATTTGATTAAGTCTTGATCGAAGAATGTGACAAGAACAAAAGGGAATAAATGAATTTTAGTATTTTTTTTTCTTCGTTTTAGTGTGGATCAGATTGCGGATACTTTTTATCCATCAATGGCATTTTTCTTTCTCATTTTGGGGGAGAGTTTCATGGTAGGGAGATGGGTGGATGTAATCGTTTCGTAGATGCACTGACGTAATCCTTATTTATTTACGACAAAAAAAAAATAACAAAAAATAAAAAATCGATACCTCGAAACGAAAACAAAAAATCAATTATAATTGACGACAAAATACCATTGACTATCAAAGATGCCGAATAGCTAGTTCCACCGGCAGCGTTGCTCGCGCTGCAAGCGTATTCGCCAGCGTGCGTCGCGGTAACGCCGTCGATCGTCAGCAGGCTGACGCTTTTGCCGGTTGCAATAGTTATATCCGGATTGTTCAGTGACACGCGTTCGCCATTGAGAGACCATTCGATCGAGATCGGACGATCGCCTTTGATTACCGTGCACGTTGCCGTTACCGTATCGCCCCAATTGGCGGGCTCGTCGCCCATCACGAAGGGTACAATTTGAGGCGCGACTGTGAATGTTGTTTTCAGTTTTTTTATGGCAAATAACTGATGACGATAAAAATAAATAAAAAACCAGGGTGTGCGAAGCACGCTCCAGGGATGTTGACACTTTTTGGATGGGATTTCAGGGTCGAGACTGGGAGACTGCCGGTAAGGAATCAGCATGGGATAGCGTAGAATTTTGTGACGCGACGAGCGTTGCACCCCGAACGTTAAATAGGATCCCTCCCGAATCGTCGTTACCCTAGTAAACCTAGTAAACAAGTCTCACTAAAAGAAATCTCCTCATAATCGCTGCAAAATCGAGTAAAACATGGCTGTTGATCATTGGATGTGTGAAGGTGGTCGAACGATGGATCGGGGAATAAATTGTTTCGTAGATAAACCTGACGTACGAAGAATAATGTTACGGTTGCAAAAAATAATAAACTAGAAAGAAAAATAGTTTGATATCAAAAGTTTGGTATCAAATTGTACCGTTGACTGCGAGTGCCGCGGAATAGCTCGTTCCGCCAGCAGCATTGCTTGCGGTACACGTGTATTCCCCGGCGTGACGTGCCGATACCGCGTCGATGGTAAGAACGCTGACGCGCTTACTGGTGCTGCTTATCGTTATGTCCGGATAATCGCGCGCAATCGGTTGACCGTTGAGCGACCATTCGATCCCGATTGGAAAATCGCCTTTGAAAACGGCGCAAGTTACGGCCACGCCGTCGCCCGAATTCGCCGGCTCTTCGCCGATCACGAACGGAGCGATCTGGGGTGCAACTGCGTCGATCGAATAATAAAAATAATGAAAAATAAAATATGAAAAATGAGAAAATGGTAAATACGATGAATAAATAAATTTGATAAGTAATCTTATTCAGGTAGAAGTATCCCGAAATAAGGATTTCTCTGACGTGTCGGTCCTGTTATGTTCACGGTTCCACGAATCTTGATTTCGACGTAATCAAAAATATATTTTATTCTCTCTTTCAGATTCATTATGACGTCCGTTAATTTTCCAAAATTTCAGCGTTTGGTAGAACAAAAATTCACAACGGGTATTAAAAAAAAGTAAATGACAAAACAAAATAGCGAAGGAATAATTGGAATGGAAGAATCATTTCGCAGAAAACCTGACGCACAAGTGAAGAAGAATAAATAAAAGTTAGATGTGCTCGCTTAGAAATTAATTGATGGTCGATTGGACCCTGGGTACCATTGACTGCCAACGATGCCGAATAACTCGTTCCTCCGGCTGCGTTGCTCGCTGCGCACGTGTATTCTCCAGCGTGACGCGCAGCAACCGCGTCGATTGTCAAAACCCTCACTCTCTTGCTCGAGGTGCTTATCGTTATGTCCGGATAGTCGTGAGATATGGGTTTACCGTTCAACGACCATTCTATGTCGATCGGGAAGTCACCCTTGAAAACCGTGCAAGTAGCTGTGACCGCGTCGCCCCAATTAGCCGGTTCGTCGCCCATCACGAATGGCGAAATTTGTGGCGCGACTGGAGAAGCGATAAGACGAAGAACGAGGCTCGTAATGAGACTGATAAACGATAAGATCGACGATATTTCGCTCGGTCATGTGCAAAAGATAGCGAATGGGATTTGTGATGACATTCATGGAAAATTGGGGTATCAAAAAAAAATTAATTTTGGAAAGAGTTCATAGTTATCAAGAATTATTTTGGACTTAATGATCCGGTATTATTGTGAAATTTGTTAGGGTCCAGCGATTTTTATGAAGCTTTTGGATGATTATTAATTACTGTAATGACAGGGGAAAGTGTATTATGATTACGATTTGGTATGTTTCATCAGAATTTTCCGTCCACTGATTTCTGCTATTTTCAGGATACTTTGAGGCAGCAGTTTGTTTATTTTTTCGTATTAATTGGTTTATACTTGATCGAATATCAAATTATGAATTGTTTCAATTATAGTCAGGAATTCGCGAGAAAAATCGCTATTCTTGTGCACGAAAAGATTTATAAACTTACGCAGTCAACATTTTCATGACTTTCCCAAAAAACAAAACGTATTTTTTCAATTCCATTCGATCTCGACCCTCATCCCTAAATTATATTAATTCGAAAAAAAATAGAATTTCAAAATTGATAATATTTTGCTTGTCGCTTATAATGAAATGTGGGAAGGTTGTGCTGTTTTTTCTAATGAGGATGATTCGTACGGATTATTTCGTTTCGTAGACGACCTGAAGTTTGTTCCGAAATTTCGTTTCAATAAAAATACCATTGACGGTCAAAGACGCTGAATAGCTCGTTCCGCCAGCGGAGTTGCTCGCTCCACAGGTATATTCGCCAGCGTGATGTGCCGCAACAGTGTCGATGGTCAACAGACTGACCCGTTTGCTCGTCGCTATCGTGATATCCGGATAATTCCGAGAAATCGGTTGACCATTGAGCGACCATTCAATGTCGATCGGTAAATCACCCTTAAAAACCGTGCACGTTGCTGTGACAGCGTCACCCCAATTTGCCGGTTCGTCACCCAGCACGAAAGGAGCAATTTGCGGAGCGACTGAGACATTTTTCGATATTTTATCAATATTAAGATACTTTTTGTAATCGAAAAAATTTGAAAAACAAAAACAAACAATGAAAATTAATTTAATTTATGAAAACAATATTTTACATTTTTAATCCAATGAGAAATGACTTAATATCGTCGTTACATAATATACCGATCTCGGGAGGTCGATTTAGCTCGCAGGATATTTTAAAAATGTCCGGGATAAGGAAAGTTGCTGCGCCAGGATAATAAATAAATATTAAAAAATTGCTAAAACGTGTAACGATAATTTACGTCGTTTGTTCGTGAAAATTACCGTTAACCGCTAAAACAGCGGTGTGGCTCGTGGCCCCAGCTAGATTGGATGCCGAACAAGTGTATTCTCCAGCGTGAATTGCGGCTACCGATTCGATGGTGAGAATACTGTTTTTTCGGCTGGTAGCCACGATATTTATGTCGCTGCGTGTGCGACGGATCGGTTCACCGTTCAGCGCCCACGTGATTTCGATCGGCAAGTCGCCCTTGAGTACCGAACAACTTACGGTTATCGATTCACCGGAACTCACCGGATCATCGGCGATAGCGAAAGGGGCAATTTGGGGCGCGACTGCAAACCCCCAACACTCGATAATACATCACGAAAAAAAAATAAACGAATAAATTTTACCATTCAAAAAAACAATCAAGCCAATTGGTGACAATTTGTTCGATCTGCTAGACTCGATAGTTGCAATTGATACCGATATCGATCTCGGAGTCGTCCTTTCGCTCGCCGGAATTTCGTTTGGAAAAAAAGGAAAAGTGGGATGAAAAAGGGGTGGATGGGGTTTGATTGAGAAATTTTGGTAACTTTGCGGATAAAGGAAAATCGTTTACCGTTAACCGCGAGAGTTGCCGATTGGCTAGTCGCCCCAGCGACGTTCGAAGCCGAACAAGTGAGTTCACCGGCGTGACTCGCCGCTACCGATTCGATGCTGAGGATGCTATTTTTTCTCGTTGTCGCTACGATATTAATGTCGCCGCGATCGCGTCGGACCGGTTCGCCGTTCAGTGCCCACGTGATTTCGATGGGCAAGTCGCCCTTGAGAACGGAACAAGTGACGCTGATTGACTCGCCGGCATTCACCGGACCCTCGGCGAGTGTGAACGGAGCTATCTGAGGCGCGACTGTAATATTTTGTTCGGAAACGTCACTAAAAGTCAAGCAATCCGGTCGTTGACTGGATTCGAGTTCACGATTGCAATTTGGAAACAACGAAATGTCGAGCTTCAATGGAAGATCTTCATCGAATTAATACTTCGTTATCCTACGTAATGGTGGAAACTCCGTCGCAACGACTTGAATTACACCGAAAATACGATTTTCGAGATTTTGGTTGGTGATTGGGACATTTTCTCGCCCCATTGGGTATAGAGAAATAAAATTCTGTTATGAAGATCATGCAACCGATTTGATGTATAAATTCTGTCACTCGAATTGTCGATCGCCTGTTTCTCATACTCGGTTCGTGGAAGGAAATTCGAATTGCCAAAAAACACCCGACCAATTTCGACCGATTAACCGAAACTGATCATACAAAAAAAAAAACAAATGAAACGAAAATTCAAATCTGGACAAAAATGTTAGGTAACGAAATGGATTTGGAAACGGTTTTTAGGCTCGCCAGGCTCGTATGCATCCTTGTGTGGATTCGTTGAGGTAAACAATAAATAAATGGATAAATAAAATGATCCGACAGATTTAGTGGAAGGTGAGGGAAAAAAATATTTTCAAGTGCAATAAAAAAACATGATCGATTGATTTCCCGGAAGTACCGTTGACCGTAAGTTCCGCGGAGTAACTGGTAGCCCCTGCGGAATTGGACGCAACGCACGTGTATTCTCCCGCGTGGCTCGGACTCGCCGAATCGATGGAGATGAAACTGTTTCGTTTGGTGATCGTTATAGAGATCGGTGGATCATTTCCGTCGATCGGAATTCCATTCAGGGCCCAGGATATGTCCAACGGTGCGTCACCGCTAACGAGGGTGCATACTGCCGATACCGATTCTCCCCAATTTACCGATTTGTCGGCCATTTTGAAGGGAGCGATACGCGGAGGTACTGTCCGATCGGGATAAAAGAAAATTGCGACGAACGAAACGTAAATAATAAAATCGGACAAATGAGATGACATTGTTGTAGAAATTCAAAATGGCTTCGTTAGTCTTCATCAATTGGAGTTTAAATTCTAACGTTAACGTCTTATTATACGCGATGAGCGGACATCGTTGAAGGGGCCTAAGATTCATTCGAATGTGAAAAGTGAGATTTTTGAGGAGCCCCGAAGGATCGGATTGTCGTTAATGATTTCGTCAAGGCTGTGTCATGCAAGAAGCGCGACCTCACGAAGCCGACGAACGAGCGAGATAGCATGATTACGATATGCCGATGGGTGCAAGGTCGCGCGTAATCGGTAAAAGTGCAATTATTTTTTTCTTCTTCTTCGTGTGCAATGGATTGTCTTAATATTGTGCACAAATGCATTGTAGAACGTGGGTGAAGCGACGTCAGAGAAGCTTCACGATATAGAGTGCGTGAAAAACGAGGCGTTCAAAAGAAAAAAAGAAACAAAAATTGAAAGAAAGAAAAAAAAATCGGCATGCAATCGTTGCCAGCCAATCCAGCTCTTTCCCCGATATGGCATCGGCGAAGCATTCGTGTAAACGAGGAAACAGAGTTACGGCGTATTTTTTTTCTGTTCTTTTTGTCTTTTTTTGCGCCGATGTAAAATCGTCGTACCATTGACCGACAAATCGGCCGAGTGTTCTGCCGTACCGGCCGAGTTTGTGGCTCGACAAGAATAAATTCCGACGTGACGGGCTGCGACGGAATCGATGGTGAGGGTGCTGGCACGTTTGCCGCTTCTTCGTGTTACGATGTCCCGGTGATAAGGATCGCCAGGATCGGTGGTTACAACGATCGATCGACCGTTCAGCAGCCAAACGATTTCCACGGGGAGATCGCCCTTTATAACGGCGCACTGAACGGTCGCCATGTCACCGGCGTTGGCGGCCTCATCGCCGAATGTAAACGGAGCTATCTGTGGCGCAACTGCAATTTGTTTTTTTTTTTTGAAGGTTCGATTTTTGGCGATGTCGTTGCTCGACCGAAATGGGAGGATTTTGTTTTATGCAAAGGATGACCGGCCAACGGTAGGGGCGGACAGATTGAATTTACTTCTTCAAACGTAGAAATTCATTGGAGTAAAAATTAATTTTGATGAATGTTTCGTTTCGAATCTTGGAAATCAAATAAAAATTTAGGTAATCCACGGAAAAAAGTAATGTTGCCGAATCTTCGAATTATTATTTTTCTTCATTGTTTTTGAGATTACGGTAATTAGTTACAATATTCAGTAGGTATTTGCGAATTGCTCGACAATGAAATAGTTACCTTGACCAACATTATTCAAATATTTTAACTATTTTTTTCCGCGATTTTATTCGATGGCAAGATTTTTTATCCGTGGACGAAGGATTAAAAAGATACGAAAGCGAGAAAAAAAAGAGGAAGGGAGAGAAACAGAGAGTCGACTACGGGAAGCGAGTTGATAAGCAGGGATGGGAAAGCGAGGATTCTTCGCCTTCTGCACGGGCGATTTTTATGACCAGTACGTCTCGTCGCATTGACACGCATACCCACAAACACACACACCCACACGCACACATCGATTCGTCGACGACAGCAGCAGCAGCAGCAGAGTTGCACATACGAGTGTAATTATAATTTTTTTTCTCTCTCTAATATAATACGAACGCCGATAAGTTCGAGATACAGGATGCAGACAGTCTCGTAGTTCCTGCTCGACCAGCGTGCACTGTCAACGTTTATCAAACGTCTCATAATTTCCCATCGTCATCGTCGCTTTTTGAATATGCAATTTCGATATCAATTTATAATTTTTTTTTAAACATCAAAACATCTGATTGTAAGAAAACTAGCAGCTCAATTTCTCGTCGACAATGACGATGAGACTGGTAACGATATTCAATAAATACCAAGGCAAATTGAATTCAAAGTTAAAAAAAAATTAACAATGTTATTAATTAAGAGAAAAATAAGAAAAAATAAATAAACGATAAAAAAACAAAATCAGTACAGCGTTTTACGTGATTACGATAAATTGTTCGGAACGAATGAGATTGGAGACAACTGCGAGCTACCATTCACAACAAGAACTGCCGTGTGACTGTGTGATCCTGCTCCGTTAGCTGCTGTGCACTTGTATCTGCCCGCGTGTCTCGCCGAAACACTGTCGATGCTCAAGAAGCTGACCCTCTTATTATTATTCACGATAGAAACGTCGCTCCGGGAATAGCCGAGCACGGGTTCGTCATTGAACGTCCATGTTAGATTAACCGGCAGATCGCCTTTGATGATCGTGCAAGAAACCGATAGCATTTCACCCGAGTTGAGGGGATCGTCGCCGAATGAGAATTGAAGGACCTGCGGCGCGACTGCGTAATCCAATTTTGTCGTTGAAACAGAATTATCTCAAACGTGAATTAAAAGAAGGTATTTTCGCTTTGTTATTTGTTTTATGCGACTATTTATGATAGTTGGAGATAATTTTTGCAAAATTTTGGATTTCCCCTGACGGCAATGACGAAGTGCTTTGTTTGGTCCGTGATTGAGATAACGATTTTAATTCGATGAAAAAAAAATTGAGGGATCGAGAGACCATTTTTTATGTTTTTATGGCGGTTTATACGAGATTGATTTATTTGGAATGGGAAATTAATGAAAATGTGTTATAGATTTGAACTTTGCAATATTTTGTCTCATGATTTTTAGCTCTAGATAAAATGGATCGCGTTTTTTTGTGTTCTCAAATAAAGCGAGGAGGATGGAAGGGATGATTGTTTTTATGAGCGACGAGGCTGAGCGAGGAATGACTGTCGAGAAAAATCACAGCGATTTTCTCCAATCATTAGAATAATTCAGGATTTCCAATGAAAAACCGAACTCGAATCTATCCTAATTCTAAATAGAATTACCGATATTTATATTCTCCAAACTATCAGATAAAATAAAGAAATGACAGTGAGTCGTTGTACGTGGCTAATTCTGGTTGCTAGAGCGACTCGAAAATAGGATTTCGTGAGTGCAGGTTCTTCGGGGTCTGTAGGTTCGAGCAAGCTTGCATAAAAATTAATAAAATGTGAGGAATAATACGAGAAATAATACGGTGATAATCAAACGAAAAGAAAATAATAGATTTAATAAAAAAATTAATCTTTAGATTCTCCACATTTTTCGGGTCCAAGCGAGCTGACAGAAGATAAATAAAATGAGAGTGATTTTAAAATAGGATGAATAACGTGAAATAAAACGACGAAGTTGAAAAAAATAGAAAAAAAATCAAATGAATAAATGATTCTTATGGTATTCCAAGTTCTTCAGATCCGAGTAAGCCAGTATAAAAATAAATAAAATGGGAATAATTATTAAATAGGATGAATAACGTGGACCGATAAATTGAAAAAATAAAAATAAATAAAGAAATAAATACGTAAATACGAAAAAGCGTTCATTTCGATTCCGGGCAAGGTGTTTATTTTTTTGTGTGCGTGTGTGCGATAGAGGAAAACGCGCGAACCGTTGACGGTGAGAAACGTCGAGTACGAAGACGTTCCCGCCGGATTCTCGGCCGTGCAAACGTAATCCCCCGCGTGTCTCGCGGTGATGACGGATATCATTAGCATGCTAACGCGATCGGCGACCTTCTTCGCTATCACGCCCGACGAACCGCCCATCTCGACCCCCGGATAGCTCCAGCGTATCGTCAGGGGCAAGTCACCCGTCGGCACGATGCATTGCAGATTCGCAAACTCTCCCGCGTTCATTGGCAGCTTCGTGAACGCGAATTCTTGTACACTTGGTGGTACTGAAGTTTAGTGCAATCGTCTATAGCGTCACGTGGTTTTCATACCACGTGTGTCCATGATTATTTAAAATTAAATTGAATTGAAAAATCCATTGTCACGATGTTTTCCGTTCGTTGAAAGAAATAAAAAAATTTTATGGCAACTATGGGAATTTTGTATATGAAAAAAAATTGATTTTAGAGACAATCGAGTGGTTGTTGTTTTATTATTTTTTTTAAATTATGATGGAGTGAAATTTCTGACTATGCTGAAATTTCAGGGGAGGACTATTAAGAATTAGAAGAACTACTCGATTTTTCCAGTTCAAAAAATGATCAAATTTGAGATTTAATGCTGCAATAAATAAAATACCTCGGTATTCGTTATAAATATATCAAATTAAATTATTCCATTTTTTTTTTATGCTTGAAAAAAATGTTTGTAAGTTAAAAAATAACAACGAAAAATTATCCAATTCCGGAAATCGAACTAATGAATTTTCCTATAATCGCGTCGTTGAGTACCGACGAAGTCGACTGAATGCAAAATTTGTCCCGAGAGCGAGCAGCTTTTTTGAGACTGCGATGAAACATTTTAGAAGCTTCGAGCGTCCCCGGAAGATCGTTTCGTGAAATCGTCGGTGGGCTGGCTCAACCGTGGGGCAGGTATCTCGACCAGCAACTCGGGGCAACGGGTGCGAGACGAGAATGAAAGGAGTTGGAACGAAGAAACGAAGGTATATACACGGCAGGTGCGCCGAGATTCCCGAACACCTGCGCCGTTTATATATACCACGCACAAATTTTATACGGTCTCGACAACGCGACGGGCGAGAGTCTTTAACGTCGATCCAAAACTCGTCCCAGAGTCGAACTTAAATTAAAATTTGAAAAAAAAAACGAGTCTACGACGATCGAACAACGCGACTATCGATTTTGCGATGGCTGAAAATAAATTCTTTGTCTTCTTACGACTAACAAATTACCAGCACATAGAAACGTATGCATATACATATATTTTTCGTTATTTCGGTGACCTGAAAAACCTGTGGAATTAAAGATTATTGCACTATTTAAATACGAAACTTGGTGACGAGCGAATTTGATTTGTACGAATTAATGGAATTAAAATATTTTTAATTTTTTTTTCTTCTGCAAAGAATTAGAATTTTGATGATAAAAATTGATCTTTGTTCAATCTACGATTGAAAATTAATTGGAATTGTCGTTTAAAGGGAATTTTTTGAAATATATTTTAATTGATTCAACCGGATGTCAGCCACGATCACAAGTTAAAAATAAATTATTTCGTTATAGCGTTCATGATATCCGGTTATAACTCCCATTCGTGTTAATAATCGCTCGAGCATTCGCTCTTTCGAGTATCCTTCCCAAATGTCAACCATTTTTTGGTCCGGAAATCGTAGCAAATTATCGGGTTTCGTTCGGAACTTCCGATCGCATGTATAATTTCAATGATTCGCTCGTCACGCCCAGCGGAAGACGTCGAGAAAACACTGCCGCTACACACGCGGTAATCAAACACCTCTTTGAATATTCCTTCCGGCAGGTTCGCACGTGATTCTCAGGATTGCAACGTGGGCGAACAATGGAAGGCCAACCGGTTAGGTTCTGTGCACTTTCAAAAGATGAAATATTATCTCGATAGACTCGCACTTGATTCCATACATTTTCAATGGATTTTTGACACGAAAAGAAACCGAAAATAAATAAATGAATATAAATATAAGAAAATGAAATGAATCAATAAATAATTAAATCAATTAATCGATGAATCTCATAATTTAGATCGACTTTAACATAGCGACAGCGCAAGCTCGACGTTTTCTTGTTAAATTCGGTGAAATTGTTCGCCACGATTGTGTTCACACTCCTGCGGCTAACGAACGAATAACGATGGAAACAAAACGTCACGACTTACCCATAACTTGAACCTCGAGAGTTCCTCTTGCGCTGTATCCCTGAGCATTGCGGGCGACACAAGTGTAGGTGGCTTGATCGCTGTGACGTTCGACGTTCTCGATTATGAGGGTTCCGTTCGGAAAGACTTTCTGCTTCCTGTTGATCGGAAGAACTCGGGTATCACGTTCCCAAACGATGCTCTCGATCGGATAACCAGCTACCGGGCACGTAACCCGAAGAGTCTCACCCGCGACGATGGCTTTCTTGTCCATGTGACGAATGAATGGCAATCCGTAGACGTTCAAACGTGCCGCGTGTTCAGCCGCGCCAACCTTTAACAAATTAAATTGCAATTTGAATTTGATGGGAAGAAATTAAATAAATATTAAATTATTGAATCGCTGTTTTTCAAATTATTACGAATTATAGTTTTGTGAAAATTATTCCAATCAATCTACGAGACAGTTTTGAATATTTATTCTGCAACGATTCGAGTAATTGTTTTTTCTTTGAGTGATTTTTTTTTCTTTGAGACATTTTTTGGGGTCTTGTTTTACCTTCGATGCAGCGATGCACTTGTATAATCCTCCATCGTTGGTATGGATGCTGGAGATGTTAAGATGCGAGACGACGTCACCGTTCACTTTGACGTATTGTCCAACCTGAAGTCGTTCGGTGTTCGATAGTCGTTTACCATCGAGTTCCCAGGTGATTTCGGGGGTGGGATTTCCGCTGGCGATGCAGTTGAGAAAGACACTCGGTCCCGGTTGAAAAGTTTCCTCGGCAAAGGCCTGTTTGATCTGGGGTGGCTCGACTGTCGATATCGATTAATTTTCCGTTATCTCGATATTATTATATCACGACGGGCGAGTAAAACTAGCCGGGCGACTACCTGTCGCTTCTCGATACGCTACGAATTTTTACTTTCACCCCCACATACGTAACGTTTATCGGTCGCTTCCACTGTTTCATCGATACTCGAAATACAACAACCCTTGGAAATATGATGAAAATTATATAATTTCCGAAACGTTTGAATTTCTTAGCAGATCAAATAATTTTTATAATATCATTTCATTGATTAATTTTTTTTCTACTTCTTCACATAATTAATTTTAGAACCTTTTACGGTACCGCTAAATTAAAATACTGCAACTATTGCCAATACAATTGAAATGATATATTTTTTGTTAGTGAGAAGCGTTGAATTTCTGAAATGTTATCACAAAGACTTCCGTCATCCCGGAAAAAAGTATTTACCGTCGACATTGTTATTATATTTTTACCATTGTCAGTGGATGAGATATTGTCATAATTAAATCGCATTAATTTGAGTTATTAACTTTTTAATTTCCGTTTTTCAATAATTTATTTCACATTGTTAATAATATCGTGGAAATATTGAACTCAATAATAAGAATTATTAAAAAAATGAATTAATCAATAAGTTCGAAATAACTCACATCGTCCTCCGAGTTTCAATTCTGCGGTAGCTTGAGCGCTTTCCTGGTCATTTCGCACGAAACATTGATACATCCCCTTGTCCTCTTTCTTCACGCTTTCGATTCTGAGCACCGGATCTTCCAGACCGAGAGGTTTGCCATCCTTGAGCCAAGAAATTGTTTTGATCGGATTTCCACGTACGTTGCACGTGAATGTAGCTGGTCTTCCAAAATCAACGGTCTGCGTTCTCGGTTCGATCTCCGCGGCCAACGGGGCTGTCACTGTCAAAACGGTCTCCACGCTTTCACCACCGACGGAGTTGTTGACGATGCACAAATATTTTCCAGAATCCTCGACACGAGCTTCGCGAATAATCAGAGTTCCGCTGACTTGACGCACACGATCGTTCAATTGAACCGGTTGTCTCCTCGTTGTTCCATCAATGAATTTGTACCATCTGTAACAATGAAACAAAAAAAACGCTGTTGCATATATTCCATTGTTGTTTTGTTAAAATGATTCGAAGGTTCATTAAAATTCGAAAAATCGATTTTTTTTTTCACGAACATTTTGAACGAATCGTGTTGCGCCCGATATGAGATACACGACATGTGATTGGTAAGCAAATGCTTTGTTCCAAAATTTCCTCTAATTATCGATGCTAACAAAAATGCCATCGTAAAGAAAAAAATTGACTTCAACAAAATTATCATTCGAAGTTTCAAGATAGTATATTTATTTTAAAAATTCTATTTATTACTTTTCGATCTGAAAAAATATTTAGATTTTATTTATTTGTTACTTTGACAATATTTCAAGATAAATGTCCAAATCGCGAATCCGACGAAAGTGTAGTTACGGTATAATTGACCATGTTCATTCCTCATAACTTCTATTTTTCGGGTAGTCGAGAAATATTTACAACAAAGATGAAATGAATAAATAAAAACCGAATAGAACAAATTTTGAAACGCGTAAAAAAATGGAATGTAAATTGCGCGAGATGAGCACGAGACATGCGTGTACCTAGATATCGGGGCGGGAAATCCTTGTGCCGCGCATGCGAGCGCCAGAGAATCACCCCGCAACCCCCAGTACTTATTAAGACCGTCTCCGGTCACCTTCGGTGCTGTGCGACCCGACGGTTCTGAAAATAAAACGACCCCAACGTTTTTTTTTGTAACCCATCGAGATCACGCGCGATCATCCGCGAAATTCCTGTACCATTCGTAACATCGGGCACTCGTTGATCATCCAAATTTTAGATCGGATCTTTCACAGCCCCGCGAAATATTATTCGCTAATTGATAATAATCAATGAAATGCAAATAAATGGTGACGACCTACACACACACACACACACACGCACAACCACGCCTGCACTTACCTTGTACCGATTTTAGACGTCCATTTTTTCTCCGTTTTTTACGTAGGATACTTTTTTCGTCCACGAGATTCGACTGGATTTAAGTAAAAAAGGATGACTTACCTCAATTCACGTCCCATCGGGTGTCCAATTGGTAAATAACTACGACTCTGCTGTGATAATTGGATTGCATGCGACAATGTGGACATGATTAAAGCGATAACTCATCAAAGCCAATGTGTAGCGAGAAACGAATCGAAGGGACACAAATTAATCAGAAGTGGACATTACATTAATTCAATTGAAATAGAATGAAATAAAAAAAAAATTAATAAATGAACTTGATGGAGGAAACGTTGTTGATTGATGGGTACCTGGTAACCGGAAGGGGATGTGCCTGAAGGGAGTGACTGAGAGCGACGTTACGTCCCTGCGATATGAAAAGGACTTCCCAACCCTCGTATTTTTTGCCCGTCGAGCGGGGAGCTATCTCGCCAGTGCCCTCTGAAAACCCAAGCAACGAATTTTTGCGAATCTCGTTGACCGGATCTCGAAGCAATTTTTCAAATTTTTGTTGCAGTACACAAAAAAATGCATCAATGCGAAAATCCGGATAACCTGATTACAGACTCTTTTTGGTGGAAAATGAGGGCCCATAACTGCAACGTTAATTTTGCAGATGGAGAGACGAAGTTAGAAACGATTGAATACGAATTTGCGAGATTGGAAAATGTTGATTTGGATGAATTTTTGTGTTTTCGATGGTTCTATGAAAATCCAAGTGATTAGAATCGAGAAACCACGGAACGAGCATGAAATTCCTACGAAAATGAACGAAATGTTATTATCCGAAGGGTGCAAAGCCGGAGGACAAGTTAGAGATCGTGTACCTGGTGACCGGAAGGGGATGTGCCTGAAGGGAATGGCTGAGAGCGACGTTACGACCTTGATTTATCGAAATGACTTCGTAACCGAATTTTTTCCCCGTCGAACGTGGAGCTATTTCACCAGTCCCGTCTGAAAACCCACGAAAGGTATTCTCAAAACGCACTAAAAATCGATTCTCTATCGAAAAATATACATGTAAAAAAAATGGCACGAAGCACGTTTTTAAACATGATTTATGTACCTCGTTATTGGAACAGGGGACCCCTGTATCGCGCAATCCAGCGCGACGACCCCATCGCGGGCCACCCCTACGAGCTTTCCACCCTCGTAACGTTCACCCGCCACACGGGGTGCCACGTTGCTATTCGGTTCTGCAAATTTCATCAACCCCTAGGTAACAACACGTACGACTCACGCCGATATCCAGAAAAAAATGACAAATAATAATAATAATTGCGTGTCAACGTAAAAACGTATCACTTTTGGACAACGAGGTCGAAGTGACTTTTTTTCGATGAATTGTCTTTTTCATAATCGAATACTGGGACAAGATACTGCGGGCCGACTTTGCTGGCATTTCTATGCGACACAAAGTCCGTTTTTTAGATACTGGGTTTGGTTGTTTGTTTTTGTTTTTTTTTATATGTTGGTACCTGAAGAAAGGCGAAGGAAAGCCTTGAACCGGACATGTCAGTCCAACCGTATTTTCTACCCTGAGATTCCTCTTCATACCGTTGACTTCTTTGTCACGAACGTTTGGTGGTACGCTTCCGCTAGGTTCTGCAATTACCCACGTTTCGTGATTCAATCATGGAGCGACATAAAACTGTTTTTCCTTCAACTTATAAGTGAACGAAGAATGGAGAAAAGAGTTCATTGATATCGAAATTGAATAACCTGGAGAAAGGGTACCCCACAAGATTTTACTGATAATTTTCACTCAACTCGGCCGTGTTTGTTCGAATTAATCTCTGTTGAAGGAAAAGAAAAGAAAAAAAATAAAGAAGTAACGAAGGGTGAAGATCTTGGACCTCGGGTTCGAAAATTCCGGAGCCTATTGTTGAATAATTTGCATAATATCTCAACTCCACGAGCTATATAATATTCGATACACTTGTAACCCCTATACGTATGGCATGCCACATCTCAAGGTTGGAAAATTCGATAACCCCTCCACGAGCTCACCTATAGAAAGGTGAGGGACTGGCCTGTGCCTCGCACAGCAACGTCACAGGCTTTCCTCGAGCTTTCGTCACCTTGTCGAATTGAGACCTCGGTGGCACTCGGGGTGGACTACTGCCAACAGGTTCTACATCGAAAAAACGTGAGAATAAAAAATTCCCCAACTCGTTAAATCTTCTACAGTCAAATTATCGAATCGATAATCATTTCCACTATCTTCTTAAATTTGAATTAATCGCCAAAAAGCTCGTTAGATAAATACAAAGTAAATAATAATCAACAAAAAAAAATATTTGACTCTTCCGGTCTGTAAACCTGAGTGCTGGCGAATTTTGGAATTTCCATAACATGACAGACGTATGGTGGGGTTTTGGGTAAATATTGATTACTCGAGACTGGACGTTGTGCCTGCCGAAATTTGAGATCGGTCCGAATCACAATGGAATTATAGTTAGCCAATTAAAATATGGCGTAGGGACGAATGTGTATTTTCCCGGGCATTTGCGGAAGACGTACCTGAATATAGGAATTGGATTTGCTTGTGCCTGACAAAGCATCGCCATAGAAGCTTTCGCGGCTATGGACAATACCGTTATTTTGGCGGTGGGTGGTACTCTCGGAGCTGCACCATTAACGGGTTCTAAGATAACACGAGGAATTATCAAAAAAATGAGAAGAAGAAAAAAGACCAAACAAACAGACAACGGATAAGACGATGAAGGCTACCTGAATGTTGGGAGAGGGTGTCCCTGGGCCTGACATAGCATCGTCAATGGCGAACCTGTGGCACTCCCGAGAACGTCGTACTTGGCGGTAGACGCGACTCTGGGCTTGGCACCATTCACTGGTTCTACGCAATTACGTGCATTTTAAATGAAAAAAATATGAAAAAAAATATTTCAAAGAAACCACAGTTATTAGCGCGGCTGAGTGAAAAATGTTTGCGAGAAAGAACAAACCTGAAACCGGGTGCAGGGAACGCCTGGGCATCGCATAGCAAACTTAGTTCCGCACCGTTTGGCATATCGAATGAATTTATTTTCGCGGATTTTGGAAATTTTGGTGCCACCCGTCCCGCTGGCTCTGACGTGAGAAAAAAATTACGTCAATATTTCGATAGTTTCGGGAAGAAAGAAAAAAAATGGTTCGAACATTTTCCGGGAAAAAGTGAGGCACGATTAACCTTTATATTGGAACAGGGTTACCAAATGGACTTGCATTGTCGTGTTTGAATTTAATTTTTTTTCCAAACGAAAAAAATTTTTAATTTGACTAAATGAAAAATGTTTTTCATTTACGGAAATCATTACGAACGGTCAATTGAGTTACTACCATTCACGTTTGTCGATGTGGAACAAGATTCAAACGCGTGAGTGTCGTGAACGATAAGCAAAATTTGATAAGCGATTTGGAAATTATAATAAGAAAGTTAACTGACCTAAAGGCAGGAGCGGGGTAGGCTTGGGCGTCGCATAGCATTCTCAGTTGAGTGCCTCGAGCCGCTTCAAAGGACTCGGACTTGGCTGATCGCGGAAACTTCGGCGTGACTCGTCCCGCTGGCTCTAACGAGATTTTAACCGTTCAAACAGGTGGTTCGTAAAGAGGCGAAGGAGATTCACAGTAGTTGAGAATTATCAGAAGCGACGGATCGAAGAAAGACGGAAGCCATGAGAAGGAGCAGCGTAGGAAGAAGCGACGAGCAAAACTTTCACCGTCGACGTTCTTGCAAAAAAAAGAGGAAAAAAAATTCGCGCCGGGTTTTGATTTGTCGGATAAGAAACAAAATTTGATAATACAGGACAACAAAATGAGTCGATTTTCGTGTAAAATTTTGACTTTCTCCGATAAGCAAAAGAACTGTCACGAGTCATTCGAATACGAAAGAAGCAAAAAATGGAGCCACGAGGGTTGAAAAGGAGTAAAGAATTGGAAGATCGGGAAATAGATAGATTAGAGAGTAAGACATTTCTTTATCAGTGATTGATTGGTCATTGAATTTCCACAGGACGATTTTACCTGAACGTTGGAACAGGATAAGCCTGCGCTTGGCAGAGAACAACGATGCTGCTACGGACGTTTCTCTCCATCCAGCTGCCTCTTTCCCCCAAAATCGAGGGTGCCTTACTGCCTACGGGTTCTGTCGACCGGACAATCGAATCAGCGACGAATTTTTCGTTAAAACTCATTGACGCTTAAGATTAATCAATCAAACGTGAAATTCTAAGCGAACCTGAAAGCTGGTGCCGGGAAAGCCTGAGCGTCGCACAGCAGACTCAATTCTACGCCATTTGCGATTTGAAACGAATCCGATTTAGCGGATTTTGGGAATTTCGGTGACATACGACCCGCAGGCTCTGTTGAATCACGGTAAAAAGACTTTTGTTTTTTTTTCGTTTGTTTCAGCGGTTTTGATTGAAAGATCTAATCGTTTTACCTGAAAGTTGGAACAGGGTAGCCCTGACCTTGGCAGGGTACAACGATGTCGGTACCGGCTCGTCTTATCATCGAGCTTCCCGCTTCTCCGACAATTGCCGGAGCTTTGCTGCCAACGGGTTCTGTTTTTTTTCATGGTATACCGTAGGAGATTGTCGTTGTCATTGGGATGGACGAGATTGCAGATGAAAAAAGAGGAAAGAAAAAAATCGAACAATCGATACTGCGCAGGCTGAGGTTTGTCTGTGATTTTATTCTACAATTTACCTAAAATTAGGAACTGGGTATCCCTGAGCCGGGCAAGACATGGTTACGCTTGTATTCGCGGGTTTCGCCTTCCAACCACCCCGCAACTCGCCCGTTATCGCTGGTGCTTTGCTTCCAACTGGTTCTGCGATTACGACATTGAGCAATTCATGCATTAAAATTAGTCAAGATTGAAATACAAAAACAGCTCGACAATTAATCTTCTGTTTGAACTGAATATCGCGGGTTTTCTTTATTGATTTAGCAGCCTGATTTATTTTTTGACTCTACGCTTTTATTGTTTCTCCTGAGGTGTCTGAACAAAAATTTGATTTTGATTAGGATTTTGCATTTTTTTATAGTCAATGAATAAACAATGTTGTTAGTTCAGATTCAGAGTACGGAAAATAATTTACCTAAAAGATGGAACCGGATAACCCTGAGCTGGGCACAACATCACAATGCTCGACCTGACGCTCTTCTGCATCCACCAACCCTTCATCTCACCCGTGAATCCTGGGGCTTTGCTCCCGACCGGTTCTATGCCCAAATACGCCACAATATTTTCTATTTAAAATGTTTCCTACGATCTTAATTTACCTAAACGTAGGAACTGGGTATCCCTGAGCCGGACACGACATCTCGATACTCGAATCGCGAACCTCCTGAATCCACCAGCCTTTCACGATTCCCGTGAACGCGGGAGCTTTGCTTCCGACTGGTTCTATACAAAATTTGTGTCATGCAAAATCCATGGAGCCATTCACGAATTTCTCGAAACGAAACGATAGTCAACAGAGAGAAAAAGCGATTTTTTTTCTCGAATTCAAATTTTGTTGTTTTTAAAATAAAAAAATGTTTACCGGAAAGAAGGTACAGGATAACCCTGAGCGGGACACGCCATAACGATACTGGAATTTGCCGGTTCCACGAGCATCCAGCCCTTCATTACTCCGGTAAACGACGGAGCTTTGCTTCCAACCGGTTCTGTTTAAACGTCATGAAAATTGTTCAACCCTGACTCACAATTTCCAATGCAACGATGGGATTTCATCATTAAAACATACAAAAAAGCGTCGACCGGGTAACCCTACGCAGCGTATATCCAGCACGACCATCAACCAGAACAAGAAATAGATATTCGACCATCGATAGCAAAGAATCGACTTTTCCAATACGATCATGCGAGCCATCCGCACACTCGGTGACAAAAGTACCACCGAGCAACTCAATGCAAGAAAAAAGAAGAGAAAACAAAGCATAGTTTTTTTCTGTCCAAGCAATGAATCATCGGAACGTTGATGAGGGATTCGGAGGGATTGAAACGACTACTGAATCAGGTGACGAGAGTTTTGTATTACCGGAAAGAAGGGACGGGGTATCCCTGCGCAGGACAGGCCAATACGATGCTCGACTCGGCACTCTGTCTCATCCAACCACCCTTCAGAATTCCCGTCAACGCTGGTGCTTTGCTTCCTACCGGTTCTAAATCGGGAAATGGAAAATTGAAAAATCCGTAGGTGTGCGTCGCACGTATACTACATACAAACAATAATCGCGTAGCCACGTAGCACCACAACGAGTGATGTCGTAATGGAATTACGAGGCACGAACAACCGAGGAAGCCAAACGAGGGCGACAGTCGTCTCATTGAGTTACTCATTTTATACATTTTTTTTTCACATGAAATCAGATCGACTCTGCCTATCTCTGATAAAACCCCAGTGTGGCTATTGTGGAAGCATTAAAAGAAAACGAAAATAAAAATACAAAAAGTACCTAAACGTTGGAACAGGAAACCCCTGGGCGGGACAAGCGAGTGTAAGATCCTGACCAGCAATTTTGTCGTACCAGGCCTTCTTCAGGTCAGTTGAAAACTTAGGACCTTTGGTACCAATCGGTTCTGTTTTCAAAAACACACAATAGTCCGGAAATGAAATAGTTCATATCGCGATTAGCCAATAAAGAATTTGTGTCGCTTTTCGAAAAACAATCGTGACAATGCTGCTCAAAGATATCGACAAATAATTAGCAATAATGTTAATGGGTACCTGATAACCGGAACTGGAAAACCCTGGGCATTGCACGGCAAGTTGACGTCGGACCGGACTAGACGAAGCAGGTAGAACGACTTAACGTCACCCAGGAACGCGGGGGCTTTACTTCCGAGGGGTTCTAGTCAAGAATAATACATAACAGTGAAACGCAGCTTCCTGCAATGAATTATCGGAGCGAAGCCGAAGCTTCCGTTTTCAATAAAGAAGAATGAAGAGTAATGACACGAAGCTTTTGCATTTGAACGAAAATTCAATCAAACGGACAGGGTTTCCCCGGCGTGCAAGACCCACAACATTGTCCCTCGTGACATTAATTAACCTCGCTCGCTCATCAGCTCATCAATGAATTTTTTTTCATTGTGGCAACCCGAAACTCTTATGTCCGTGACTCTGCTTCGGCTGTCGTTCAAATTGCATCTATAGGAGTCAAGGTCTAACGGAGGATGCATATTTATACCTTGCTATCGGCGCAGGACTTCCCTGAGCGTTGCAAGAAAGTGCAACATCGTGTCCTTTGCGTCGCACGAAAGCACTTAGCGAATCATCGGTGGAGAACATCGGAGCTTTAAGTCCAACGGGTTCTACGACGTAACGAAAAGTACGCCCGTTTTTATCTAGACTTTGATCGAGTCGACCAATTAATTCTGCTGGGACGGGATAGTGCGCGTTCCAGCGCATTACACTCGACTCCGATTCAAGGGAACGAAGTTCAGCAACTTAATAATATATTAATTCGAGCATTTTTGCGTATCGTCTATTACTACGATGCGAACTAAACAAGCATAGTTACCTCGCTAACGGGGCAGGACTACCCTGAGCATTGCATTCCATTGCAATGTCCGAATCCTTTCGTCTGGCGTACCCACTGAAGGACACATCGCTCGAGAATTTCGGGGCTTTTAATCCAACCGGCTCTACACGATAAACGACGATCGATTGCATTAATCACTCGGCCATTGTGAAATTTGTTGACAAACAAAAAAGGAAACGCGTTTGCTCGGTACAGGGTCCCCCCGTTCAAGTTCTCAACAAGCGTTCGATATCACTTCTAGCTCATGCACTCGACGGTGTATCTACTCGTCCAGTCAAGCGTTCCGGTGACCCAGTTTTTTTTCCAGGCCACCTACTTCGCTAAGTGCTCGCACCGAAAGGGGTCGGTTTATGGGTTCATGTAACTCGTTTGCAACGAGGTTGTGCAAGCGAATATGGAAATTACCTCGCAATTGGAGGGGGATTTCCTTGGGCGTTGCACTCCAGTGCAAGATCGTCTATGCTGCGCCTGGAGTAAGCGCTGAGTGATAAATCACTCGATAATTTTGGAGCCTTGAATCCCACAGGTTCTGCGCGTGACATTGAAGACTTTAAATGTATTCTTGGGCAGATATATACTTAGGAATATGGAAAATCATCGCTCGGACAGGGAAACCCATTCGGCTATCAGAATAAGAATACCCAAAAATATAGTGTTGTTCATCGATGTTGAAAAATACCTTGCCAACGGAATGGGACTTCCTTGAGCGTTGCATTGAAGCGCCAACGCTGCACCGTTTCGTCTAGTATAACCACTGTACGAACTGTCACTTGAGAACTTTGGAGCCTTTAGACCGACAGGTTCTGCCAGTTACAAAGAAAAAATCTTTTTTAAAATACCGACAGCAAAAATAGACTAGCGAGGCTGAAGCGAATAAAAAAAATCGTGGGACAGGGTCTCCCATTTTTTTTGACAGGTTATATTAGAGATGGGATTGGAATGAAGAAAAACATAGTTTCTGTATCTAGACAGCTGATGAGCGAGCGGTGCAACGACATTCATTGGATCAATCTCATTTTATTCGATCGCGTCCAGAATTTACCTGGCAACCGGTGCCGGACTTCCCTGTGCGTTACACTGCAATGACAGTCCGGTTCCCTGTCGTCTCGTATAAGTGCTGGATGAACTGTCGCTGGCGAACTTTGGTGCCTTTAGACCAACCGGTTCTTTTCGGGCAGTACAGAAGCAATAAATCGACAATTTTTTTATGCTTTTTTAAATCTACCGGTGCGGTTGAGACTGGGTTACACCTGAACTTCGTTGGGACAGGGTCGAGCCTGGGTCTTTTTGGGATAAATTCTACGATATTTTAAATTTTTAAACGACGTCAACAGAACGAAATAACGAAGAAATCCATGTTGAATCGTTTTACCTGGCCAAAGGCGATGGATTGCCCTGGGCGTTGCAAATAAGAGCCAAGTGCGTGCGGTCGCGTCTCGAATACGCACTCGACGATAAATCATTGGAAAATTTTGGTGCTTTCAGTCCCATAGGCTCTGCACGAAAAATCATTAATCCGTAGTCGATTTTTGTCGGACAAACAGACGAAATGACGATATATAGCTTTAAATACTGGGTCAGGGTTGTCCAAACAGGCTGTTTGAAAGTCAAGTGTACGCCAAAAGTACCTCCCACGTTCTCTGGTTCTCAAAAAGTTATCCCTGCTACGACGATTACCTTGCTATCGGAGATGGACTGCCCTGGGCGTTGCACTCGAGTGCAACTTCCGCGTCTTTGCGTCGCGTCCAAGCGCTTAGGGAATTCTCGCTCGAGAACTTTGGTGCTTTGAGTCCAACAGGTTCTGGGGAACACACACGAGACTAAGCTATTTGGAATGTCGACTTTCGGAATCGATGAAACAACAAATTGTGGAGGCAATCGGAATGGGAGTTCGGGGGATATTATTTTAGTGAATCAAGATGGAAGCCAGTAGCACCCACAATGATTTTGTTTACCTTGTTACCGGAGCAGGGCTACCCTGGGCACTGCACACGAGTGCTACGTTAGAATCTTTACGTCTCGAAAAAGTCCTCGACTGGTCGTCGTTAGAAAACGATGGTGGCTTGAGTCCAACGGGTTCTAAACGGTCAATGGACTTTTCTTGTGGCTTGAAATTGCTCAGAGCGTTACGCTACGAAGATATTACACTATTCTACGATCATTGACTGGGACAGGGTTTCGTCCATTGATTTTGAATTGTATCAGAATTCGTAAGAGTGAAATTTTAGGATTTTAATTGTTGGCAAGCATTTGAAGTTGAATGTCTGTACCTTCCAAGCTGGTGAGAATGAGAAGTGAAATAAAAATAAATCGCTGATCGATGGTTTGAAGTGGATCAAACGTCCACAATGTGGGAACATGACTGTCCCGGGCTTTGAATGATTGAATAGGAATGGATAGATCGTCCGCATCTCAATAGGTCTATGAATATCGAATCGAAAACGCTATGCAACCGACCCGGCACTATTTATGATTGAATAGATCTCCAATTTCACGGAACGCGTGCTTTCAATTTGTAATTGCAAGCAGCATTGGCGAAATTCTCACGAGGATTCAGACCAAATTGCTGGACCATCGAACTTGCTCAACACTGATCGCACAAATAATTTGAAAGCTCCAAATAAACAAAAATATTTGCTGATGGGTGTCATACATACGGCGTTTCGTGACAAAAATGACATTGAACATTTTTTAAGGATGTTAGTCGATTTAAGCCGATGCCTACCTCGAAATTGGAACTGGAAAGCCCTGTACGGGACACGTCAAGCTCGCCAGACCTTCGGACCTCGCCTCGAGCCACTCGACTTTGCGATTCGCCGGCAATTTCGGTTTGGTACTCGTGCTGGGTTCTGAATGACAATCACGATCGATTGGCAACAGCTCGGTTAGAGTCAATAGATGGAAAATGTGATACATAACTCGACGAGTTCGCTTAGGGACAGGGATACGCCTCGAAAGCACGAAACGGTCCGCGTCAATGACACCGTCGAGTGGTTGAGTGGAGCTCTGACCTATTTTGCAGTGTCGTTAATCTACATTCTCGAGTTCGAAGCTTCCAACCAAACCCGAGGCTCCACAACGGAGCTTTTCAAGCTTTCATATGAAACGCGGAAATTGCAGTTATTTTCACCTCGCAAAATCCGTATAGATCGAGGGATGTGCTTCGGTTGATTATTTTTTCGTTAATAATTTTTTCACTCACAAGAAGATAGAAAAAGATACCTGATCTCACCTAGTCAAAGCAATCGGGTATGCTTGCACAGGACACAGCAGGGCCGACGAACCCTCTGACCTCACTTCCGCCAACTCGATCTTCCGATTGACCGAAAGCTTCGGTTTTGAGCTTGTACTCGGTTCTGAATTGGACCAACATCCACACAAACACGTACGTTTTTATTATCACGACGACGACGAAATGTGAGATTGGGGTTAAAGATCGTTCGATTTTTTATGGGAGAAATTACTGACCGTGTTACCGGGACAGGGAATCCTTGACCGGGACAGGTAAGTGCCACCGCGGTCGACCTCGTCGTTGGCTTTACGACTTTGATGTCGTCGTTCGTGAACTTTGGCTTCGCACTGGACACCGGTTCTGAGATGCAGCAATTGAAATGGGGAACGCAATTTACATCGAGTTTACGTAATTTTTTTAAGTTTCCTGGTGGGACAGGGAGACCCTCCGGTTATCGCAACGAAGCCACCGCGAATGTCGCTAATTACACAATGAATTTGATATTCTGGTGCAGCTTATTTTGGTCCTCAATGGCAACTTTTGGCAGGGGTGGAAAGTCGAAAATGAAATTTAGACTTAGTTGCAAACATTCAATAAAATTTGATTATTTTAAATAATTAATTAAACATTTGATCCAATCAATTGCATCAATTTAAATTATCAAATGAAGACAATTCTTGTATTGAATATTTCATCAATTAATTGGTCAATTGTTGAAATTTGATTTTTAGATCGAATATCAACTCTATATTCGATTACTATAATTACAAAAACGTTACTCTCGGGGTTCGACACAATCATAAACTAACCGTGATATCGGCACAGGAAATCCTTGAGCGGGACAGGTGAGAGAAATTTCCGAGCCCTGTAGCGTCGGCATGAGGACTTTTATGTCTGCGTTGATAAATTTGGGCTTGGCACTCGTCACTGGTTCTACAGTTAACAGCAATGTCATAGAATTCAATCCAAGGGAAGGAAAATAAACGCAAGAAAAAAATTATTTCCAAACGCCTACCTAAACGCAGGGACGGGGTACCCCTGAGCGGGACACGACAGTGTGCAATCGTCCTCGTTGGCTCGAACAGTGACTTCCAGCGTTCTCACGGATACTCCGGAGAATTTTGGTTTCACACTAGCCATGGGTTCTGGGTACCCAAAAAGGAAAAAAACAAGAAAGAGGAAAGAAAATCGGTTTGTCTTCTTTGCAAATTCAAAAGCATGCAGATATTTTCGTATGAATATAATATCGAATGCCAGAACCAACCGGGCACCCCCAAGGTCGAAGAAGTGGGGAGTAACGAAAAGTGTGATAAATCCGTTTACCTGAACGACGGAACCGGATAGCCTTGAACCGGGCACAAAAGAGTCGTCGAATCTTTCAGAGGTACCTTAGGATTTGTTGACTTAACATCCATTGCGGTCAATTTCGGTTTGGAGCTCGAAACTGGTTCTAAATTTAATGCAATTACCATAACACCCCTCGTAAAATTGTTTCATTCATTCGTGACGAACATATATTTACTTTCGAGCGAAAAAATGTTTGCAAACAATATCTTACTTGAAAAGTGGGACAGGATATGCCTGTGCGGGGCACAGCAGTGGAACTCCTCGTTTTTCAATTATTTCGAACGTTCGACTCTTGTCAATCGTCGAAAATTTGGGTCTCGCAAATCCCACGGGTTCTACAATTTCACACTGAAGACAATCAAGAGCCGAGAGAAAAAATATCACAACGGATATCGGCAAAATGACCGGGACAGGATTTCCGACGTGCGCAATCATTTTTTATCATTTTTTTTCCGTCACACGATGGTAGAAGAATATTGTCCGTGGTTCGGTTCAATTTTGTCAACGTTTTCCAATCAATTTCAATAAACCTACCTAAAAGTGGCGACGGGATAAGCTTGAGCCGAACACAGCAATGTAAAGTTCGAATTTTTCGTTACGCGCTGACCAACGTCATTGACGGATGGAAATCGAGGTTTCGTACTGGACGCAGGTTCTAGAAAATAATTGGCACGTGGAATAATTGGCCTTGAGAAAAAAATAATACTGACATGCAATCCGACCATCGAGACATTCACAAATCTAAGAACATTTTGTCGACATTTATTTTCGACGAACAGAAACGTTGTAAAAAAAATATCGCTCAAAAAGTTCTGGCAAAGAAAAGCGGAGACAAACTTTCTCTTTAAAATCTACACGCTGTGCTGGAAAAGGGCAACCGATTTTTCGCGCCAATAAAAATCCCAAAAATATTTGGACTCACTTGGTCAACGTTTCAATGTTTTGATGCGTTAGAATGAATTATCGTGATAATGATTGGCTGATAATAATTGCCTACCTATAAAACGGCACTGGAAAACCTTGCGCGGGGCACAGAACCGTGACTCCTATTCCCGAGGCCGCTGAGAATCGTTGAAGATCGCTGGGACCGGATATCTGCGGTCTGGTACTCGAAGCCGGTTCTATTCGCGATTTACATACGCACAAGCCCACCACGGTTAAATTACATATCTATATCCCCGACGATTTGCGTCGACAACCGAAACCGCAAACAAAAATTCGCACGCGAGGAAAGTGGATGAACGTGTCGATGAGATAAAAAACAAAATGTACTTGTTGATATTTTTCGAAAATCAAATTTACCTGTACGACGGGACAGGAAACCCTTGAGCCGGACATAACAGGGTCATAGCGCCATCGAGCTTCACCTTGAAAGCTTGGGAATCGGCGAGTGACGGAAATTTCGGTCGGGCGCTTCCAACAGGTTCTGCATACGTGTTGGGACATTTGTGAGAAAGCGAAAGAAAAAAAATACAAAAATGAAGAACCGAAGATAAGTATGGGGGCAACAAAAATATGAAAAAATGAAGATGCGAATGAAAGAACGGGAAGTCGGATTGGACGTTGTGGTTGTAAAAGGATGAGATAAGGAGTAAGAGAGGGAGAGAGAGAGAGAAAGATCGGTAGCGAGCCGGGACAACGTTTGTATATGGACGATAAATAGCCAGGTCCATTGGTAGACTCCGTTTCGTGACACGAGAACGTCAACCGCAGCGGCCGGACCCGAACGTTTTAGCTCGAGTCGAATAAAGAGGTTGGCGAATCGAACGTAACGAGAAGGACGAACGGTGGGACGTGGAAGAATGGTTTTTCAATGTAATATGTACCTGAATGCTGGAACGGGAAATGCCTGCGCGGGACAGAAGAGAGTCTGGGTCGCGTTCCGGCAGACCGTGAAGGCGCTCATCGTGTCCAATGTTGGAAACTTTGGTCTCGCACTGCCCACGGGTTCTGTCACGTGGATGGATATATATTTAAACCCTTTATAGCTACAGAATCTTGACGTTTTTATATGTATATATCGCGGAAAGGGGGGGGGGGGTGACTCACGGCAAAAAAAAATCTTTGGTACCTTTCAGATTTGAAGGATATACTTTCGGAAAACATCGGCTAAATCGGAACCCAATCAGAGTACTTTAAGAGTACTTTAGCGGTCATTGTATTGACTCTGTATTTGACAACTGCAATGGTAGATACCTGAAAGCTGGAACGGGAAACGCCTGTGCCGGACAGAAGAGCGTCAGCGGCTTGTCAAAATTAACGCTGTACGCACGCAAAGTTTCCGTCATTGTGAATTTTGGTTTCGTCGTTGCGACCGGTTCTGATGATCAATGGAAAATGGAAAACAAACAAAAAAACGTGTTGTTTCAATCGTAAAACGCTTTACCCCAACTATTTTTTTAAAATGACACTTAGAATTGCATCCCGAAAAAAAACGTTAATTTCGTACTTGCAATCCACGATAATTTCATTTTTGTAAAAGTAATCTGTACCTGAACGCTGGTACGGGAAACGCTTGCGCCGGACAGAACAACGTTTGAGCTTCGTTCTCCTGGACCATATAGGCTCGCAAAGTGTCCGTCATCGGAATTTTGGGCTTGGCACTGTTTACGGGTTCTGGGAATTTTGGGAAGAATTTGAAAAAAAATGTACGCATAAAAAAAATGTCAAGACCATCAAGTTTCGAATTGGAAGAACGAAAATATGCGTGGGAGTGAATGCGAATCGATTGTCTGATACCTGAAAGCCGGTGTTGGGAATGCCTGAGCTGGACAGAACATTGTCTGAGCTTTGCCCCATTGAATTTTAAAAGCTCTCATGATATCCGTCATCGGAAATTTCGGTTTGACGCTCCCAACGGGTTCTGCATATCATGAATTAAAAGTGAAATAGAATCATGTCCCTCCAACCTGTCTTTCCTTTTTTTTTTAATAATAAACGCTGACTAGTGTCCGAGGATTTTACGTCGGTTTTTTTTAGGAAATTCAAATAAAGCATCAATCCGGAATCAATCAGTATAATGATTTTTTTTCGTGTAGCTGTACCTGAAAGCTGGTACGGGAAAAGCCTGGGCCGGGCAGAATAACGTTTGCGTGTGATGTTGGGGAATGGTGTACGTTCGCGAAGTGTCCGTCATCGGAAATTTAGGTCTGGCACTGGCGACTGGTTCTGGATACGAGAAATGTAAAACGATACTTTTGCAATGGCAACTGAATGGAAAGGCGTCGTGACGCTGTGACACAAATTTCATTGAAGCTCTACAAATATCGTGCTTATATCTTAACATGAATTTAATTTAAATCTATTTATTGATTGCTTTTTTTAAGGCAAAAAGAAGTGAGGCAGCGTTTTTTTGCGCTTGTACCTGAAAGCTGGAACGGGAAACGCCTGTGCGGGACAGAAGAGCGTCAACGGTGCGGCGTTATTGACCGTGTAAGTGCGCGAGTTCTCAGCCATCGTAAATTTTGGTCTCGTACTTGCAACCGGTTCTATAATATTCAAGCAAAAAAAAAAATAAAGAAAAGCTTCTATGTAGACATTGAAGATATTGGTAACATTCTTTCCGCTTCTTCTAGGATTTGGGTTGTTTTTTTTAATTAAAAATTAAATGGAGTGGATTTTGGAGTATATTTTTTTGTTCGGCAGTTAGAGAGGTCCAGCGTACGACTTACTTGTGAACGGGAACGGGGAATCCCTGGGCGGGGCATAATAACGTGACAGAACCGTCCATTGTAGTGCGGAAGCTTCTTGAATCGTCAATCGTTGGAAATTTTGGCCTCGCGCTTCCGACCGGCTCTAAATTGTAATTAATTCGACTAGTCTTTTTTTTATCTCAAATCGAATTTATCAACAATTTTTGCAACTTGTCTGTTTTTTGTTTCCTTTTTTTTTTTGATTAAATTACTTTTAATTTTTTTCTGCTTATGACAGAACGGGGAACCCCTGTGGTGATCAAGTAAGCTCTCGATCTGTCCATTGAATTTGCCATAAGGTTTATAGTATTTTCTCCATATCAATTTGACAAATAGACTTATTAATTTTTATTTTATGTTTTTTAAATTCGATTATTAATCATTATTCTGTGGCAATTATACCATTCTTATGCTAATTTCCCACCCAATCTCCTTCAGATCCAGAAAAATTGCTAATCAATTTCCAACGAAAAAAAAAAATCGTGCCTCGTCTATCGTCCAATACCAGATCAACGTCAAATAACAACCATAAATGATATTTTTATCGACGTTACAGCCACGACACTCACAATCGAATCGGAATAATTTCGTCATAAATTTCTCCATCGTTTCTTCAAAACTCATCTTTATTTCGTTTCAATTGTCGTAAGCTCGTATACGGATGTGAAAAATTTTCCCGACGATGACAACTTTGTTCAAAGAACTTACCTGGTGCAGGATGCACGAGGGGGAGTCGAGCGAGCGAGCGCAGAATCGATATATAGCCGAGTGCGAGAGCAAAGTCGAGGGATTTAATTTAATTTTTTTCTTTCGAGAGAGAGATAGACAGAGACAGAAAAAACGCAGCCGAGTGTCTTCGGCTTATGAGCCGACGAACAAGAGTCAGTAACAGAGACAGAGAGAGACGGAGAGCGAGAAAAAGAGAGAGAGAGAGAGAGAGAGAGAGAGAGAGAGACAGAGCGAGCGACAGAATATGTTAGAAAGAGCGAAAGAGAGAAAGTGACATACGCGACGGTCGGATAGCGAAATCAATGTTTCGAGGCGTCCGCGGTGGCGCGTGTGCCCGCAGGGGTACCCTGTCCCAGCATTCAGGTGATAGTCAACGAGCTTGGTCCAACGGTTGCAGCGTTGCATGAAATCAACCTCGCCACTCGAGATGTCTCGCGCCGGGAGTCTCACAAAGCTTTCGCCGCGTCCCTATCCAAACTCCCGGAACCCTTGCTACCCATGTTTTTTTTCTGTTTTTTTTATTCTTTCACGTTGACCCGAGACAACCGCGACAACGAGGCTTCCGGCTATGCGTACAACAGTCTAGCCAGCGGCACAATAACGCGCGATATATATAAGACACATCATCGTCGCACCCTCCGGTACTTCGGTACTTCAATGCTTTGGTACTTCGGTACTTTGCCCATGTGAGATTTATTAAGATGTTACGGCCGTTGGCCTCACGTACAACGATATAACCCGTGATTTTAATTTGGATTTTTTTTTTTTTCATATGAAGAAGCAAACGAAAACACAAAGATCGATGATTTGTTGAGTCGGTTAGTTGAGTTTATTATCATTGCCTTTGTGGAATATATTTTATTGATATCATGAGGCTGTGACGAGTGAGCGTTAATTGTTCGTCTCTCAATTAGTTCAGTGAAACAGTGATTTTCGCGGTTGTTTTTTTTAATACGTTTGAGTTTCACGAGTGCCAAAAAAAGATATTAAAAAAAACTGAATGTGACGTTTTCAGTTTGGTCGCGAAAATCGTTTTGCGCGCAACGAACCGATTGATTCAATCCAGATATTGATTGGATTTTAGATTCGCATTATTATCGCGACCCCTAGCTCACTCGTTTGAAAAAAAAACAGAAAACAAACATTTCGATACGGCAAAGGGTTCGTTTTCCCTGATTTTTTTCATCTCTCGAATGGTGGAGCTGGCAATTGTCCCGATGCTTTGGTGAATTCAGATGGATGGACGAAGCTCGTTGACTATTTACAGACACGATTTATACATTCTAGATGGAATAGTTCGTTAACGACAAATCGACGTCGATTCTCACAGATTTTTTTCTTTCACTTCTTATTCTTTTTATCCGTTTTGTTTCGCCAAGAGCAAGAAAACGTGTAGGGAGTTTCTCGTGCTCAGATTAAGGCGGAGCTCGTCGTGTTTCAGCGTAACACGATACAGTGCGTTGCTACAAGGAGGAGAATCGATATCGTTTCGTCGTGACGAGGCGACCTTAGGAACCGCAACCCAAAAACCAATGCCTCAGAAATTGCTCATCCAATGCGTTGGCTTTTATCTATTTTGTTGAATGAAAAAACATTTCAGTACGAGAATGACACTAATCTAAAACTTTCATAATAAAAAGAAAACGAAAGCAATCAATTTTATTTGAAAATGGAAATTTTCGGAAAAAACTAATTTTAATTGGTTATTAATTGTAAATACCTTTTATCAGGTACAATATTGAAAATCTTCGTACCGTGATTGTGACAAGTTTCAAACGCGTTAGTTAATATTCGAAAAATTGGAAACAAGGATAATGAGTGGATTCCCTTATTAATGAGCTCCCGTTAGAATCGTCGACGCGAAATCGATTAGCAAGTGAGATATATAGACACTGCGGAGTAGTTGATGTACGTTTTGGGTGCGGTGCCTAGGATCGGATTCGGAACGACAATTCTGGTTACTTCGAGGAACTGCCGTGTCGAGATCGTTCAGCAATTTTTTTATTTTTACAAATTGTTTGTTGAATCATTGTTCATTGAATTTTTTTTTTTTTCAAACAATTGTTGAATAGAAGAGATAAATAAACTTTGAAAACACAATGGTCTGAAATTACATTATTTACATTTAAGAGAATTATTTAGATTTTAAATATTAGAACGATGATCCTAATTCTGTTATAAACGAATTAAAAATAGAATCAATTTAATGATCAATGTTCTTGATTTTAAAGAAAAAAAAATGGTACATTTCCGTGATTAAATTGATCTTGAAAAAAACGTTATTCATGTTCGAGTGAAGCTGATAAATAATGTGATTGGCAACCAGAATGGTAATTCACGTGGCTATTGATTTTTTAAATGATAATTGTCGAGTTACAGAGATCGACGAGACTCTGACTTACCGGTGATGACAAGTCGTCCCTTCGTGGCTGAGAGCCTAGTTTCTCCGGTAAGTCTGTGCTTGGTGCGACACTGGTAAGTCTTGTATCCGTCTTCGGGTCCGACATCCCTGATGTGAAGTTCTCCAGAAGGCAACACCAAATATTTTCCATCTGTCATCCGTACCACCAAACTTTCCATTAGTTACACATTTTTTTATCTCTTTCTTTTGATTTCCATGCATGTACACACGAATATGCATGTAAATAATTGATTTACATGAACATACTTGTGTGTACCTAAGAACATCTCGTACCCGTGATGCAACTATATTTTTTTATTTATCTACAAAAAATGAATAATTCAGAAATCAATACAATATGACATTCTCTGCTTTCTGAAATCCTAAATTTGTCATCCAGTAATTTTTATGAATATTCAATAAAATAATTTCGAATGACATTGATTTCTAAAAAATCGGTAAAAGGGAAAATAAATTTGAAAACAACCTAAAACGCAGATTTTTTTATTTTTCAAATAACCTGAAATCAATAATAATCATGAAATAAAATGAATAAGATATTCCATAGTGCAATAATAATCAAATCACTTTTTTATTGTTACATCAGTGTACGAGACTTGCTTAGTTCGATTAAATTATCATTATTAGTTTTGAAAGCAAGCATGCAGGGTGCAACGAAATTATGATAAGTAGAACGATGTCGAAATAGTCGGACCCAATAGCGTGCTTCGACTATACGACAATTCCATTCATTCTCCAAAAGCTCTCGTCTATTATTATCGGCATGCAGCAGAGCAGCGCGACCCCCCGCGATGGCTCGACGATTCTAAGGGGGGAGGGGCGAGAAGAACGCAATACCAGCTCGCATATATAAACCTGGATAATAAGAAGTATCGCGGAATTTTCGCGCGAATTCTTCTCTCACGGAATGTCAACTATTTATAAATAGGTTTCTGGAACGCGGGTGATCATCGTCACGTGTTCCTTCAACGGCCACCGGAAGAGGTATGCGCAGGGTTGCGCAGTCCAAATTGCGAATTGATCTGCACGTGTCTGATTGACCGACCAAAGCGTTTTCAAATCGTGGGCAGTTCGGACATTCTGATCTTTTCGTGGATTTTTATGTTTTTCTCAGCGTCAAATGTGTGACACGATTTGAAGTAACTACTCGGTCGGTAACAAAAACTGTAAAGCGTTTTCTTCAGCTACGATTGATTTATCGGAGAAATAAAAAAAAACAGTTGACCGCAGCTTAAAATTCTGTAGACAAGCGTTTGTTGTTTTTGGCCGTGAAATCAAGTATAATAATATAGATTTTTTAAAATTAATTGGGTAGTTTTTTATTTCGGCGATATATTCGAGCGGATACTTCGTTCTCAGGGCAAACAAACGTTGACGACGTGGATTTCGTGAAATTTTCGAAATTAGTGATTCGATGCAACATATTTATGTAGATATATGCTGTCTGAAGATTTGCTTATGCTCTGTATAGGCATATCAACGACGCGTAACTCGACGCTACGTGCTTGAGTTCACAGAAATTCGAGACTTCCGAGAATTTGCGAGGATGCGTTGCGATAATCGCCGGGTGGGTTCTGCTTTGCTGTTTGCACTTCATTCCGAAACCGGAGAACTTCCAAAAACACATCTACCACCCGTTACAAATACAGTGAGTATTATTATTATTAGTCAAACACATGCCGAGCTAAACAGTTACGGAGAAAAATGCATCAAGCCGCTGCGATTTAATTCATTTCTATTAAAAACATTTTTCAATATTCTCGCGAACGAAAAAAAAGTTGTATTTTATCAATTTCATTTTGTGTAGTCGTAACAATTTTCTCCGTAATGTCTTCGATAAATTACAAATTCGCAAGATAAACAAAAAAACAGGCAGACAAACAACTTAATTTGGTGGGGATATTGCACAATTGGATTCGTGGGACATAAGGAAAAGTTCTGGGACAGCGCGAGCAGCGGCAGTCAACGTCTTACGAATTGCGATCTTGTAAATTCGCGAATAAAACCTTTTCAATCATTATCATTACTGTTATTATTATTTAAATAATAATTATTTCAATTTATTAGTAAACGAGTATAAACGCAAAATGTAAATCGCGTGACGGATGGACGGGCGGACGGATGGATGACCCATTGATCAACGAGGCTGAAAAAAAAAAATGCTGCCGAGAATGTCGCAATCGGGGTACGATAAGAGTAAAAGTGAAAATTCCGGCTGTGTCGTTAATCAATATGCATATCGGCTTGAACCGGACGACGAGACTCTCTCGTGAAACTATCGACGACCTTGACGCTGTTTTAACTCCGAGCTTACGCATCGGTGCCTTAATGAATAAAACAATTTTCACACACGTGGTAATTTCGTCTACGAAACTATTCGGACCTTGATTGTTTTTTTTTCCCCCGGCTTCACTTTCTCCCGACGTGGTTGCGTCACCAACCTCGTCGATACAGAACGCTATGTCGATTGAATCGATATTCAACGGGCCGCTGATTTAACTTTTTTTTGTACTTTCTGTACGCGAGAGACCCGCAGCGCTCGACCTTTGATAGCGAGGGTAGTATCGACCACGCAAGGTTGCTTCTCGTCTTCACAAAATTTATGCCACAAACAGGTTTTTCTGGTAAATCTGACAAATTCGAAATCGTCGAGCTAATAAAGGGACTGGATAATCGCAGGATCAATAATTCGTCTCGTTTAGAATTTTTTTAATGTAAGAAGAGTTTCATTGATGCATGAATTAATTTTTTTGCTATCGATTTTGATGCCAGAGAAATATCTTAAAGATGTCTTGATTTAGAATATCCGAAATGTAGAAAATTTTGATTAAATTTGATAAAGATGAATGTCTGAATGTTCATAAGCTTGACATTAAAAGGTTCTGCGGCAGATTTTTTTTATTGATTGAACGTAATGTTTGGACAGGGTCTTTAGTGTAATGGATTTTTCCAAAAGATAGGAATGTATTCTCGGAGAATATTTGAAATGTTTTTGAAGATGCCTATCTAGGCTGATAAAGCGTTGAATCTACATTCACTCGCTTTTCAAACTACCAGCAATCGACTCGACTGATGGAATTGTTTTTTTTTTCATTCCCTTTCCTTTTTTCCCTGAATTCTCTGACCTTTGGTCCTTCTTCCTTCCCCCTCCCTCTTTTGATAAATCAAACAAGAAATTACCTCTCGTTCCCAAATGACCAATCAAATAAATCAAGGCGAAAAATACTCAGTCAAATGCAATTAATATCACGAACAAATAATCTGATTAAGAAAAAGAAATCCCGAGTGACTAGAAGAATGTCTCGGGTTCGCAAGAATCAAATTCAACGATTAATCCAGTTTCTCAAATGATTCCAAAATCGAATCTACGCTTCGACACCGGAACTACGAAGACTAACGACAATACCGATCGAGACAGATAGTGGAAACAAATAACAATTGAAATAAAAAAAATAAAAAATAAAAAAATGAAACGAGCAAGGTGAGGTGAGAAAACGGTACCGTAATCAGGCTTAGGATAAATGACGGTAGTCTCGTCCTCGACCCAAGAGTCAACTTCGACGAATTCGGCGACGAAGCTCGGTATGTGACACTTGATTATGGCAGCGTTCCCTCGCAAGACATGCTCGTCCATCACGTTCACTGCGTACCGCTGCCCGACAACTGCAACCAGACCACGGGGATTTCTTTTCTTACTGAGTTCCGCATACGCGGTGGAGACTTGTCTTCAATTTATTTAGTTATTTATATTTCAATGAACCAACCAAAGAAAAAAGTAACTCGATGATTCACGAAAGCTTCGATGCGATCGTCCTTTCCATTCGTATCTTTATTTTTTGCACAGATCTATCGATTCGTTCACTATTTTCGTCGACCCGGCAATTCCAAAAATCACGACTTTATGATTTCTTTTTCGTCAAATAAAAAACATGTGGAACCGAAATACGTCTAGATAACAATTGTTTGAATTGTTCTGTCATCAGTTTGATATCCTAACATTTGAAAAAATTAATGAATATCAGTCCTACGATATTCCTAAAATGTTTTTGTCTCCAAGGAAACGAATTATTTTTTTAATTTTTTTTTTTTTTCAATTTACGTTTGCGTTGAGGGCGTGAGAAAATCATCAGGATTGAGAAAGTGCGGATATAGGATGGCGTGAATACAACGCTGACGAGACGTCGATGTCCAGCTCGGTAAAAAAAATTTCACAAGGTTTAATAAAACGTGCAACTCCGGCGAGGTTCACGAATGCACCGGATGGACATAGCAATATCCCGTACCGTAGGACGCTTCCTCGCCATCGGCCCGGTAATTTCCGCGTTCGGAATCGATCCAACCTGCCACGTCCACGTGGTCGGCCACGAACGATGGCACCTGACACTTGAATATCGCGGCGTTGCCGCGAATCGCGAAAACGTCGTAAACCTGGACCTCAAAGTATTGCGACACGACTGCAAGAATTTTTATCAACCGAAGAAAAAAATCAATCATCATTTTACTGGAAATAGTTTTATTTTTTTTAAATTTCATTTTCTGGATTAAAAATTTTCGAAGAATAATCATTGCTGATGCGATCAACTGAGAGGCAGTTTTTTTTCGTTTTATTTTTGTTTTTTGGTTTCCCGTTAAAATGGGGAATGATTGGGCAAACTTGTACGAGTGGGTGACACGTTTCACCTTTCCTCGTTTGCCTACACGCGTTTATTTTTTCGTTTATTTTTTCTGAGCTCGTAGAAGCGTGAAATAGCGCAATCGCCATCTGGTTCCGAAGGCTGCGTACCATATATCTATACATGTATATATGTAAATTTATATACAGCAGCAGAGGCTGCGCACGACGTTTTCGCAGACCTAAGAAATTTCTCAGGGTTCGTTCGCATCGTTCGTATATTTTAGACTCCATAAAACTTTAATCCTTATTTCTCTTTCAAATCAATATATTTCATCAGACCGTTGACCACTGCTAGTCGCGATTATTAATTTTTTTTCTTTCCCAATCACGTTTTATTTATTTCGTTCTCGTTTTTTAAATTTAAATCGAAGGGAAAAAACGAAAATCAAAGCTTATACTTGACAATATTTTTTTCTACTTAGATGGAAGCGAAATAATTTTTCAATGTACAGTTCTTGGCTTTTTTTCGCTTTTTTAAGTACCCTTTTCCTCGTGGCTATCCGCTCTATAACTGGTACCGTCATCCGTGGAGATCCACTCGATAACTTCTACAAAATCTGCGACAAAGCTCGGCAATAGACACTTGAGAGTCGCTGTATTGCCGCGCAATACGAACTCGTCGATAACTCTCGATTCGTAGAACTGTTGGACAACTGGAAAATTCATACATCGATGTACAAAAAAATGTTAAAACAAAAACAAGAAGTCACTTCTGTTTCTGTAGATGACGAGAGGAAAAAAAGTGAACGATTGAAACGTAAGACGTTGACGTCGATGCCTGTTGACCCCGATTTTTTTATTGAAGTCCAATAAAAGGCTATCACGGTTGTTATTGGCCTTGAGAGGATTCGCAGGGAGTATTTTCATTGTATCGGGAGCAACCGACGGCTGTCGGGAACGTCGTCCGCGAAGACCGTAACGATAAAATTACCGAGACGAGAATGCAACGTCAGATGAATCGTACGTCATATATGTAATTCGTTCTGTCATACAGTATGGTGCGTTTGATTATGGATATTGATAGCCATGGCGGCAGGTGCCCTTCCTGTAGGGTCTTTTGTGATGAAAGGAAAAATGAATGAATAAACAATTGTGGGCAGCAATCATCTTGTCGTCGACGGTCTGCTTATAGAAATATTCTAGCATTATTTTCGTTCGATCCAAAGTCATAAGAAGATAACGTATTTTTTCTTTCAGAGAAGATAATATGGTATTTTTACTGAGCAATCTTTATTTTCTAATATATAAAAATTGGTAATTTTCTGCAAATATTCATGAATTCAATATGATTTGAAATTTTACTTATTCCAACGATATTGGGACGAAAGATAAATAAATGGCTTCTAATTAAAATCGAAAAATCGGTTTTCCATCTGGATTCCATTTGGGTTCAAGTATTTTTAAGGGAAAAAAAGAAGGAACAATTAATCCACGAAATAATTTTCGTGACACGTTTCGGTCTTCGCTTCTAACTCGGACTCCTCGTACTTCAAATCGCGTACAACCGCGCATGCGCACATTCGAATCAATTAAGATTCCATCAAAAGGGTTACCGTAGTCCCTGTTTTCCGGACTATAAATCGTTCCGTCATCGGCCACCCATCGGTCCACGTAGATGAACTCCGACACGAAACTCGGTATTTTGCATTTCATAATCGCACTGTTCGCGCGTATTACGTACTCGTTCTCCGCTTCCGTCACGTAAAACTGCGAAACGACTGCTCGCGCGAGTCCACATGCCAAATATATACATATAAATACATATATGTATATATATGTTTTTTCAGTTAGTTACATGGTCACGTGATTTATTTTTTTATGCAAAATGAAATTAGTGACAAGAGGAATTAATTAGTAATGTTTTTTTTTCGGATAAAAACAAAACACAGCAAGACCATCCAAATCCCTCAATTATGTTTGTCGTAAACATTTTCCTTATGGCGACGGCCCATCAGTCATTGTTGAGGCGATGTGCTACTGCTTGGTCGATAACGAAAACTGCAAAGCGTTTTTTCCAGCCAAAATGTATTTTGTCGGTGAAATAAAAAAGCGATTGACTGCATTACTAAATTTCGCAGTCCACTGTTCTCATTTTTTATCCGATAATTTAATCATCCTGGATTAAAATACCTTGGGATGATTTGACCCATTTAATTTGCGTTTGTAGCAATCCACGTGAGACGAACAACCGTAGCACATCCCCTTAAAAATTATCGTATTTCGTGTTTGTTTTTTTTAGCTCGTGCATTTGCCACAGAAGCCAGTCATGGTTGCGCATTGCATCTTGTGTACCACTTTCTGTGCCAATTCCAGGCTGCTGGTGGTCGGGAAGATACACCTCACCGTCCTCCCTTATCCAAGCCTCTACAGTTACGAACTCGGCTATGTAACTCGGTATGCTGCACTTCATAATCGCGCTGTTTCCTCTAATCACGTACTCCGTCATTATCTCCGGCTGATAAGTCTGTGCTACAACTGCGCCAAGATTGTTTTTTTTTTTCCAAATTTATTTATTTATTCATTTATTCATTCATTAATATATATATTTAGGCCATTCATTTATTTATCATAAATGAAACCCTTTTCTCCCGATTCGATTTACTTAGTTATTAATTCAAGCAAATCTGTAAACATAAAAACGAAAAATTGCTGAAAAAACAATTATCCTAGCTACCATTTTCTCTGGTCTGATTCAAGGAAAAAATAAAAGACATAATTTTCATCTAACTTCTTCCCTACGTCATAATAAACCACGATTTGTTTGTTGAATATTTTTTTATAGAAAGGAATTCATTTCTCATGATCTTTTTCGGGACACGTAAATTACATTCAATTCGTTGTTGATCGATAAACGTAAGCGGTTGACGATAATTAAGTGAATACCACATTCCTCGCAATTGTCGACGTTTTGCTGCCGCTGTCGCTATTTCCCGGACCCTTTGCCCTATCTCAGGGTAAACCAGAAGACGTTCCACGAACGATTCGAGACAATGAGTTTCGATATAATCGGATAGATGAAATCGATTGCTCCGTTCCGCATGCACCACCCGATGTGCTTCAGACTCAACCTTACGATGTGGAAATGCAGTTTATCTTAATACGCACGCATATACATAAATATCTTTATATATAAGGGTACCCCTTACTATGGTCATTTTCATTTCAAACGTTCCTGACCTCTAGTATGATTCAACGTACATGAAAAAAAATCTTGGCGAAATCACAGGCCTCTACGGCATCATTAACCCTTGCTAGCAAGCACTTGACATTTTTCATTTGAAAAACAATACATTTTTACGATTATTTCAATTCAATTTGACTTTGAAAAAAAAATTTCAGTTTGAAATTGTTATGTAGTAGAGATCTGCAATGCGGCCTAGATTGTTTTCATATGTATTTAATCTTTCTACAGGATGAAATCATGAAAAATCCAAAATCACCATATTAAAAACACCTCAATATACGTATATGTATCTATATATATTATTGCAACGATAAAGCTATGGAGTACCATAGTCGGTAGACGGTTTGTAGCTCGAGCCATCGCTACCGTCCCAAGAATCTACCGACACGAATTCCGCAACGAAACTCGGTATGGTGCATTTAAGTATAGCCGCGTTTCCTCGTATCACGTATTCAGACACGACCTCAGCCTCGTAATACTGCACAACGACTGTGAAGAACGAATATATATGTATACATGTAAATATCTATTTATATATGTTTGTGAAAGATATAAATAATTCCGAATAAAAATATTGCAGCTCTACCACCCTCCTAAAAAAAAGTATCAGCAGCACGAAAAATATATTCCCACCAGCAGAGCCGTTGTAGAATTCCATTCTAACATCTCTATCCAAAAACAACCAAACTAACTTCATCCTCGTAGTGCAGATGATGGGCCGTTCCGTAATTAATTTCTCTTTTAATACCGATATTATCTTGAAATAAAAATCAAAGTGATTAAACTGCTATTCCATTTTTTTCTATTTTTATCATCTTCCTTTTGTGGTCTAAAAAAAAATCTCGCCGACAGATCGTTAACGGGGCGAAGTCCGTGAGCGGCGTATACGAATGCAGAGGTATGTGCAGCAAAAAGGGCGCACGGAGAGTGCGCGGTGGAATCTCTCGAGAACGGCTGATCGTCGGGGAGGTGAAAGTAAGAGTGAACTCAGGACACTGACTGCACTGTATATGTCTATATATTTATATTATACAGGATGGGCGCAGAGCCTGTGCAGTGGAGTACAGACGTGTATGGTTAGTCGGCCTGACCTGCATGTAGCTCGAAGTGCAGCCCAACGGATCGGTTTCTATATATATAAAGCGCACTGCAAACGCCGCAGGTGATGCAGTTACCTTCAGCGACACATTCACATTGTCCTCGGACCATTTTAGCTGTACATGAGTTTATGTAATATCCGATATCCCTGCTTTTATGTACAGTCGAGAAACTGGGAGTTGATCCCAGTTATGCTGGTGCATCGTTCTGTACACTTTCTTTTTTTTCAGTTACGTCCTATATCAAACGCATTCGACGACGATGACTTTGCTGCTCGCTGCTCGAAATTTTTTAATTTTTTCCGAACTGTTATATATTCATGTGACATTTTTTCACATTGGGTGTTGTTTTTTGGTTCTTGGTCAATTGGGTGTGCATCGGATAGATTACGGCTGGGATGGTATTCTGATTTACGAATTGCTAAATTATCGAATCGATGGGTTATGAGTTGCATCGAACATTTGTGATTTTTGTACCGTTTCTCTCGTCGGGATTGAACGAATTGCCTTGATTATCCTGCCAACCTATGACCTGAACGAATTCCGCAACGAAGCTCGGTATGCTGCATTTCAGAATGGCCGAATTACCGCGTATCACGTATTCGTTATTCACTTCCGACTGATAATACTGATGGACCACTGAAATTATTTTTAATATCTTTTTTCATTCGTTCCGAGAATGAAATCATTTTTTTTGTGCGGTACTTGTCACGATAGGATAATCGTTTGAGTCTCAAATTCGCGAGCTCGCATGTAGTTAAAATAAGTAAAAATCGTAACCCCATAAGTTATCAAATGAATTATTTGATTATTCTTCATTCGTAATTCCTTCGGCAGAAATTAATGCGGCTTAAAAAAAAGCTTGAATGATTTTTACCCAAACGGTAGAAGAGAATTTATGAAAAAAGCGTCATTTCACAAATTTTCATTCTGCCTTATTCAAGAATTATAAAAAAATTCAATAGGATCATAATGTCTACTACGTGAATGAAGTTTGAATGCAATTGTTTGATTCGACGTGTTCTCATTCGATACGTCATAAGGATGGAAAATCACGAGAGCAGTATCGTATATGTATTTTTGCGGTGACTTATCATCACCCACGTTCGAAGTCGAAGTTATTCGTCGGGTACGAAGGCGGATTGTCGAACCGCAAGAGCCGTCCCGCATCTGTGAGATGTATGTATATGAATACATATATTTATCTGGTTCAACGTTATTATGACTGACTTACTGCTAAATGCCGTCTGTCTACCCACTACTACCCATCGAGCAATTGTATATAAGTACGTCTGCGTGGTTGGTATCGACCTCCCTCTCTTCTTGGCTCGCGTCCTAAACCTTCTTCAACGCTTGTCCCGAGATACGGGAACGTTGTTTCAACGCTCTCAACGATGTGGTTCTATAACGGAATGCACCGTGAAGCTAAGTCGCCGTGAGCGCGTATAATAGAGACAAATCGAGTTACCACATTTTTTTTCTTGACGGTTTTATCGTTATTGGATCAATCGCGTCAGCGCCAACGAGAATGAAGAATATGAGAGGAAAAAATACGAGCTTCGACTGTATGGGTTCCCGTAACGTTCCCCCACTCACCACCTCATCCAATCGCGCGTACGCTCGGCTCCCCACCCCGTGCTCTGCCCAACCAGACACGCGACCGCTCCGCGCCTTTGCCAACCAGACGCTAAGCCCCCCCCCCCTCCGATCCACCGTCCTGTAATGACTTAGGCTACTACTTCTGGTTTAGACGGCTCAAATTATTCTGCTCCGTAGATGATGCAATTACCGAAATCACTCTAGTCAGAGACACGGAAATTCAATTTTACTTTGCATTTTCACGTTCGAAATGTGGATATTGAAGAACGCGTGAATTATCTGCTGTCGAGGTCCATTAAAAACATGTAAGCATGAAGAAGTAGCTTTGAGAAGATATTGAAAAATGGCTCAAACACATAAATCGAGTGATGGTTGATCAAACTTGGAATACGAGTACATGTGCATCCGCGTGTAATATTACGGGCGCTCGTATTCCAAAGTCGTTACATCCGTTGATGCCTCACATTGAAACACTTGTAACACTTGGACCACGCAGTTATACACGTCGGTGTGGCGCACAACTGAATCCCGTCGGAGCAAGTAGCAGAAGCAATTGTCGTTCAACCCTACGCAACAACGCACGGCGGTTATTTTGGAACGCTATAGTATTCAATTAGAGTCGTATCGTCGGGTTGCCCAATGTGATATAGAGTAGTACTGTAGTACACGCCGACCGTGGTTGGAGAGATAACGAGCTGGGAGCGACATTAATGAGTCCGTTGATGCGCGTGTTACTGTAGCGAGAGCGCGCGAACGTGGGACAGAACCGGGGACAAACAAAAATAATTGTGCAGCGAAGTAAATTTGAGTAAAAATTTTTTTTTCCGAATCAAAGTGCAATGAACACTTGAGACAATTCGAGAGCATTATAATTTTTAGAAATTATTATTTATTCGGCGTTATGATTAATTTTTATTCTTTTATTTGCGTTTTAATTTTTCTCAAACTTAAAGACGTATCGTGTGAATAAAAAAAAAAATTATTTGGCGATGTAAGGAGAAAAAACGGGTAAGCAATTTATAACTCGATAGCGTATTTGAATAGAAAAAATTCCAAGTCCAGATGTTTCTTTCAAACATCAATAAATTACGAAGAAAAAAAATCCGAGGGCAATGCAAAAATGAAAAAGAAACAAAAATATAGCTGAATCAAATCATCGCAATACAACGGTGTGCGTAGTGTGAAAAAAATACGTGAAAAAAAAGTAACCGCACAAGTGTTAGTACGGATCTCATTTACGAGGAAAGTTTACGACGCGTCCTGATGAGCTTCGATGCGAGACAGCTTGATATGGGGATCAAGCGGATTAAAAGAGAAATAAAAAAAATTGAAAAAGCAGAGTCGCCGTTTTAACATCTGCCTACTGGCTATGTCGAGGCGCAGTCTCGTGGTTCGGTGAGGCAATCGTAGGGGTGACGTGTTTTGACCATAGCCTTGAAATTCGAGCTGCCACGACTCTTGCGTCTCTCTTTTGCGAAGATTATTGTCTCGCGATAACTTCGGAGATTATTTTGCTATGAATAGCTTGTAGCAGATTATTTCTATTGCTGCAGTCATTAAAATATCTCGCCCAATCATTATTATTGTTATTGTTATTATTATCATTATTATCAATCTATTTATTTATTTGGTTCTTTTACGGTATTAGTTTCGTTTTTGCAGATTGTAATTTTGGACAGTTAGTTGAATTGTAGTAATCAATCGATCCAATAACGAATTCTGGGATAACTCAAATAGGGGTCGAGCAAAAAATATTTAAAAAAAAGTCTTTTTCTTATAGACTTCGATGAAACCCTCGATATCGTTGCCATTAATTATCGATGTTAATTCCCGTTACAAAGTCCGTTGTTCGGAATAACTCGATTCGTTCCATTCATTGTGTGATAATTTACAGTTTTGCATCGAGGTCGCAGCTGCGCTTGATTGAAAACTTGGCTAAGTATTATTTAACGAATAATTAAGGTCGTTGACTCGACCACGGTGCAACATAAAAATTTTGTTAACATCGTATAACGTTCAATTTTGTAGCAATTTGTAAACAAAGTTTTTTTTATACACGGTTGTAAGTATTACGAGTAATTGTGAATCGATCGCGAGATTATGTACATTTTCGTTGCATTATCATATAATTGGCACGAGTTTTAATTTAATCCACGTTCGCCTCGTCCCTCCGTCTCATTTAATCCAAATTTAATTAATTGACAAAATCCCTAACCTCGTCACTAAATTCGGAGCGATCTAATCATAAAAATTAGAATTTGGTTTGTATTACTTTTTCTCCGAGTGAAAATTATTGCGTTGCCAACTAATTGTATTTAAAAAATATTATTTTTCTTCTTCATTCTTTCTTCAATTTCACAAATAAATTCTCACTGAATAATTTATCGACCTCGTCTGCCGCGTCTCGAGAATCCAATAACGAACATTGATATTGGGTTCGTATTTCATTCTTTTTTACAAGCTCCAATTTCCCGTACTGAATTTAGCCGTATTCAACACCAAAAAAAAAAGATTATTTTTCTTTTTTTCGCCAAACGAAATACCGTAATCATCGCCGGGAATGAATTCCTCGCCCTGATCCGTATGCCACGACAGAACCTTGACGAAATCAGCGACAAAAGACGGCACGACGCACTTCAATATTGCGCTGTTACCACGAATAGCGTATTCCTTGTTCACGTCGGTATCGTAATATTGCGCCACAACTGCGTGTAACATATTTTTTCTTACTTTGTTGGTGTTTCTATTTTTTTCAACTTTTTTTTATTTTACGTAATTGGTTTTACACCGTACAAACTACTCGACCGCGATGGAACGATAAACGAGTTTTTATGGGGACGAATGTAATTGGACGCGTGAGCATAACCTAACCGACGTAACCCACAAGTACGTCAGACCGACAATTTTACAGTTTCATTAAAGTCACTCCGGGATAATAATTTACTCGTGTGCTCATTTTGAAAAAAATTAAAATTGTGTGAATTGAAGTAGACCGCAAATACAAGGTTCGAGCGAAAAAAAAAGCGAAAAAAATTACATACGCCTTGATGCTCCGGAATGTGTTAATAAAAGGTCAAGTGTTCTGTGCTGAGAAAAGATTATTTGTGCGATAGACCATTTCGAAATGTCTCCAATTGATTCCATGAAAAGTATAATGGCTCAGTGCCGTACGGTTGATAAAAAAAAAATAATAATTTTGTAGTATTAAAATAATGAAAAGAATCCTCGTGAAACAATTAAATAGATGAAATTAAGATTGGCACACGATTAATCGCGTTGATGCTTCGTGCATAATATTTTCCTCAATCAGACCAAAATTTTTGCATTGTTTCAATTGCCATTCGTTATTAACTAATCGATTTGAAAGTTTGCAATTTCTTTTTTCCTTTTTTCATTGATATCCGAGTCGCGAAATATTTGTATAATGGTATTCGTGAATTATTATAATACATCCGGTTGAAATGTAAATTGTCGTATCCTCGTTGTGAACGTCGGACAAAACCCCCCCACCCTCCTTCCATGGACAGACACTCGCACTTCCGGTGCACGCGTGGTCTCGCACATTCCAGTGTCGTCGATGACGCGAGGGCGCAATGCAGTTACCAAGCGATAAAAAATACTTTCTTATTGTTATTGTTATTTTCATCACTTGCTTCCCATATAATTCCTAAGGATATGATAATAATCCTCTATTCCTGGATTCCCTGCCTTTTTGAACCGTATCTGTGCTCTTATAACTTTATCTGCTTCGATCGTCGTAAGATAAATTACTCATTATTCCCATAATAATAACGATTATTATTTTTCATCAAACTTATCAATTCGATGAATTATTTTTAACCCGAAAACTTTTCGATTTTCACAAAACTATGAAAATAATAAATCTGTAATGAATGGATTATGTAAAAGATAATTGAATGGAAAAAACAATAAAGCGCACTCACCGGCCCTAACGTTGACGTCACGGCTATGAACCGAGCCGGCTTGAGAAGTCGCGAGACAGCTGTAAACCTGGGCATGAACTTCCTGACGATAATCCTCGGCGCGGAATGGCGGAAATACCAAATTTCCATTCGGCAACACCTGCGAAAACAAAAATCCACATATTAACCTTCAGTCTAAAACGTTATTTTTTACTTCTTCACTCCGTAAGCATGGGTTACTCGTGCCCGGCACTTCAAAAACCACCTCAAAGTGCTCTTAAAAATGCCACGCAATTCATGAACGCTTATCATCAATTCTAGTATGAGGATCAACCGTTATATTGTTGCAACAATCATTTGGTTGAACAATATAATTGTATCAATAAATAAAATCGCGACGAATCGAACATTTCGGCAAGCCACGAGTGAACCATAATTACAGACCAAGGGGTCAATTAAAATCCAAACGAAAAAAAAAAAAATATCTTGAAACGATGAACACGTTAACGATCGTGTCGATGCAAGCGAGTGAGAGAAGTGGTGCAGATGGCGCTTGCAGCGAACTGTGTTGCAAGCAAGACGGGGTTGACGTGTAAAGTGGCCGCACAAGACTTGGATATATGTACCACTTGATCTCAAGATCGAGCTGGTACAGTTGGCGCTTTTACTTCTGAACAGCTTCCGGGTCGACGAACCCCTCCGTCTATTTCTCCGAGATTTCATTCGTTAACGACAGCGAACTCACAATTGCACGTCCTAAATTATCAATTGTTTCCACACAGAGGCATTGTGAATTTTTAATTCTTCAATTTTCTTTCATTAAAAAAATTATCGTAATGAATTTTGGTTGGTTTGGCTTGATTATGACTTGAGCTGTATTTCATCAAAGTACGTTATTTCGTTGAATTTCGTAGTCAAGTAGTTGGGTGAAGTGGGTACCCAGACTTGGATCCCAATTTGCTCGAGATTACGCTTGTGTTGATGTTGGGGCTTCCACTGCAAGTTTTTTTCTCTCGTAGGCAGCCTACCGCTCCCACCGTTTCTACACCCTCCGCCTCGATTATTTCACTGAGGATCTATTCGTTAAGGCCACGAACTCGCTGCTGCATGACCTATATCGATAATGCTTTTCGAAGTGTCATACGTGTGTGTGAGAGAAGTGGCGAAGGAACAAAAAAGCCGGACGGCTAGTTGGAAAAAAGTTATGGAGTGAAGAAAATGCATCCCGAGTGAAATCATGGTATTCATGTATGCTTACAAACTCTCTATAAATTATTTATGATTTTTGTTTCTTTCATGTAATAAAATTTCGATCAACCACACGACTGCCAATGTACTATATAAATAGTCTACATCAGAAGGACTTCGTATTAAATATTAACTCATCTGTTCTAGTTTTTAATTTGAAAACAATCAGGTATAATTCGAAATATCACTGCATTCAATAAGAAATAAATTCCACAATTTTTTCACATTACGATCCTCATTTAAATTATGTTCACAAAAGCGACAACAAATTATATATATAAAGTAAATAAACACATCCTTTGAATAAATTATTTAACGAGTTAAAAATATGAAAGTGTGGTTTAGATAAATTGTTGACAACTCTTTTATTACTCTTCATTTATTCGGAGTATCGAGAATATGAAAGATTCAGCCTGAATAAATTATCGACAACTCACTTGTCTCAATCCAGGGACGTCTCCAACGGCAGTTCCATCGGCGCGAACCCAAATAATGTCCGGTTGCGGATTTCCTCGTGCCTGACACTCGACCTCGGCTCCGGTTCCATTGGAAAAGTCAACGCGATTGGGTGGTTCCTTGACGAATACCGGACCCATGGATTCGTCCTCAGCCAGCACCGCTAATAGGGCACACAATAATTAGAACAAATGGATTAAACGATCGAGAATTCGTTGTTAATTAATGTAATACATTTTTGTGAGGTACTTTTCTTCGGTATCAATTTGATAAAATTCTGAACTGAAAAAATCGATTGCCAGAATGATGCACACAACGTGATTTCTTCAACGGACTCGCAATTTCACATTTCACATTCACGCAGAGAAAATAAAATGAATAACTCATCAACATCTACAAAATTCAATTTTAATACGGAATTGCAATTCTACTTTTTTTCCGTCATATTCTCGAAAAAACTAAAAATCGTCCATAATTCTTGGAAACAAGTGCGTGACCTATTTTTGAAATGGCGAATTCAACAGGTTCGAGAATATATTACAAAAAAAAAAACAAGAAAAAAAATAACCGCGCGACATATCGCAGTCGTTCGCGGCGATATTGTTAGGTTCAAAGGATTTTTCTAGTGCTTTGTTGAAAATCTGCAGAAGAGCGCAACGGTTATAGTAATAGCGAGAGAAGCTGCCAGTACCCACGCTCTCGGAGGGGCCCCCCTGCGACGAGTGCCTCGAGCACAAAACACACTTAATATGCTTCCTGCGTTAAAACACGAGGGTCCCAGCACCATTCATTCGTGACCAACGCATGTGTTTATTCCTCCAACGACTTTTTTAAATTCGGTGGATCACTTCAAGCCTTTGCCCCTTATTCACACATCTATATATAACTATATGCCTGTGTGTGTGTGTGTGTGGGTGGGTGTGAGAAAAGGGTGCCCAAAATAAAACAGTACAGTCGAATAACTTTTGGAGGAAGGCCTTGATAAAAACATGCGTCAAACAAAAATGGTTTTATCTCGCCGATTATTTTTTTTCATATACTTGAAATTTTACTCCTCTTCTAAGAGTTTTTCTTTATCTTGATATAGGATATTTCCCTATTGCTGTAATTTTTTCGGTCTCGTAATGGTCCCAGAGTTCCAGGCTATCATTTTACAATGACCAATATCATTTTTATTCATTTATTAATTCTTTGAGGACCATCTTTCGATGACAACTCTTCAAGTTCTCATGGAGTGAGCATTAAACAATTCGAAAAAGCAGAAAAACAAGGTCGTAATTCAAATGTTTTCAGCCTTGAACTCGAATCGCGCCGAGCAAAGTTCAAGGCTTCACAATCACGTTTTCCCAAGCAAATCCTACAACTTCCATTGGACGACGTTTTTCATCAAAATAATTCATCAGATTTTAACGTAGTTATTCGATAAATAAGTTTCACTGGAAACACCCTTTATATACAGACTACAAAGCGTGGGTACCACAGACGCTACTAACTGGTTATAAACCTTGAGAAAATTTGAAACTCGGCATTCTGGTTAGAATACCAAACTCTTGGCCACCCGTATGTGCCATCTCCACGGTCAATCGGATTCTCAGAGTCGTTGACACGGCGCAGTGACTCATGCGCACGTGGTCAAGCCATAAAGTATTTCAAATTTTTTTAAATGCTCAACTATTCGCAGCCGAAAAGAAATTTCTAAATCATAAGTCTCTTTACATTCAGCCAATTAGATTATCTATGAGATTTTTCCGGCATGTCCGAGATTCTTCAATTAACTATGAGATTAATTACATTAATTATAAAAGTGTTTAGGCTTTTCTGAGATTCTTAAATTGATTATTAGAATTATTACATAAAACTTTAAATTATTTCGGCTTTTATTTATTCCATTTTTCCTTGTTTGGAGCATATTTATTGGACAATTAAATTTTCGGAAGGCGAAGACGTTGTGTCAAATTTCTGCTTACCATTCGTAATCATCAATAATGCCAATAAGAGCATGGCGAGTCGGGTCGGGACGACCCGCTGACAACCTCCGGGAGGTTCACGCAGCATCCTCGATCGCTGGTGGTCCTCGATAGTCCTTGCGAACAGCACTGACACCTACGGGGATTCCCAAAACACACACTTTTTTCAAAACTCTGCTGGCAGCACTTTTTTAAAAATTTCAATATTTAAGAATTATTATTTTTTTCAATATTTAGAACACATTTTTCGGTTGAAAAATTGCACAGACACACGAACACTTCACGGCTTTTTTTTCTCTACATAAATTATACTCCGTGTGTATTTTGTGATTTAATTTCTTTGCGTTAATGGATTATTTTTAGATGCGACTATGATTTGTATCTAGCGGTAGGCGGAGAAGGCGTATATTTTTTCCTTCTCCTGTTTTTTAATTTTTTTCATGTGCGGAGCTAGACGAGACGAGCGAAGCTGATTACTTGATTGCATCCGCAATATAATGATATATAGGCCACCACGTGAGTACGTTCAATGTATACATATGTATAGGAATGAACGAGGGAGACTCCGTTGAGCAATCATCTCACTACTATTTTCCAATAGATCCCGCTGCGATTTCGGTTTATCTAACGAAATTCATCGACGAAATTACGATCGTTTTCGATTGCTTATCATGTATATTGACCTCGAACTTTGATAGATATATGGATGCTTCGATACCACAAAATCTGTATCGACAAGATTGTCTAACAATTTCTCACATTCATTTCCTGAATTGTTCCAGTAAAATTTCAAAGATTCTCCTTATCAATCGTCTGGATAAATCCCTTAGCCTTACCCCTTGAAAAAAAAATTGTTTGCGGTTCATTTCCACAATATCGAAAAATTTTCTATGCATTTTCGCAAAAAAAAAATGCAACAGATGAAAATTTTATCTTTTTTCAAAAAGTAAATAATACGCGTTTCAAACGTGGCATTTTACAAGTTTCTATACACGAACTCTCTCGTTCCTGTTAATAAAATCCAAAGAAATCCGAAGTCTGAAAGGAGGGTCATTTTCTTTTCGGAGAAAGGAATAATCCCTGCAGAACAGCTGGTGTGTTGCGGTCGTTGTGAACGAAAGAGAAGGGCCAAGTGGGGAGGCGCGGCGAGAGGGTGGAGGAGCTGGTGCGAGAAGGTAGATGGGTAAAGCCGACGTCCTCGGGCTTCCTGAAAATCTATGGGTCTCATGTTGCTCGACCTGCTGGCGGAACAGCCGTCAGAGGGGTTTGCCGGTTCGTGGTGGAAATTTTAATGGCGGCTAGAGAGCCCCACGTGCTGAGCCCATCAACCTTCGAACAAAGCCGGCGTCGCCTTAAGGTTATCTCCGACTCATTTTTCTCGTTCTTTCTCCCTCTTACTCTCTGTCTCTTGAACGCAACTGCTCATGGCGTTATCTCACGCGCGTTTATGGCGACTCGATCAATGTTACACACGTATAGCTTTGATAAAATGAAAATAAAAAATAGGTGATATGAAAGTGAATAAATAAAAAAATTAATAAATAAATAAATATTACTGTTTATCAAGCAGCTACTCTATACCAATAATTATTCACAGACAAAGTGCTATCGATTATTGATGCCTGAACGAACCCGAATGATCTTCATTTTTACTATTTATTTTATCTGAGATTTTTCTTTAAATAAATTATTTTCATTAATCAAATTTAACATCTTCAAAGGTCTATCTCAACCTTTTGCGTTCGATCATCCGACCTTGCCTCAATTTCCCAATAAAAAAACAATAATAACAACGATAACATACGAAATAGAAAATAATCCACAGATAAAAGAACAAACGATCTTCATTTTAGAAATTACCACCACGACAGTAATCGTTAAATCCTCACTACACTTCCGTTAGCATAGTGAGGGTGTAAAAAAAATAAAACCAAAAAGCAGCGGAAAAAAGAAGAAAAAAAAATATAGGATGAAAAGTGAGAATAAAACGAAATAACGACTCGGTCCGTGGGTCGTGAGGGTTGTTCGGCAGGATGAAGCAAGGGATGCGGTAGGGCAAGATGAGAGAAGCGAAACGAAAAAGATCGCTAGTGAGATGGGAGTGAGAGAAGCGACGAGGAGCGACGAGTGAGAAGCCGAGGTGGCAGCACCCGAGAGATTCGTGAAAACGAGAAAGGCGAAGAAATAAAGATAGAGCACGGAAAGGCCGAAAGGGGGAGAGCGAGAGAGAAAGAAAGAGAAAGGAGAAGGCGAGAGAGAGAGAGAGAATCGTCGACACGACGAGGTTCTCCGGGTTCCGTGCTCCGCTTTGCTCAGCAGCCTCTTCAGCCTTCGTGGGTCTGTATGCCCCCGCGTCCTTCCTTCCCTACAGCGCGCGCCGAGCGTTGCAGGGTTTATTGATCGCGAACCGACGACGCCAAACACGCCGAGAGAACCGTGCATCTGCCTCCCCGTATCGTCGTCATAGTAGGAGTATTGGCGGTGGCAGTGGTGGTAGTAGCGGTATTAGTATAAGTATCAATAGTAGACGTAGTAGTATTAGTATCAATGGTAGTAGTGGTAGAAGTAGTAGTAGCGGTTCCGACGCTTTCAGGGCCGTCTATACCCCAAACTCCGGGCGCTGACATCCTTTCTAAATCCACCATTTCCTCGCATGAAAAAACAACCCTCCAAAACCCCTTCGATACAATTCTCCGAAGCAAGGCGCCACCCCGCATCTCGCAATAAAAATTCGAAGACCCGTTTAATGTTTCAACCTATTGAGAAATTTTTGTCGCAATTGTTGTTTTTTGTTTCGACTCGAAACGGTTGGTTGGAAAAACGAGGCTGGTTTTCAAGGGTGCAAAGTAGCATTGGGGAAGATAGCAACGACGCCAGGTGGCGAACTACGTCACTGGCCGGGGGGGCTGCCTCGTCGGACGCTGCCCTCGATGAACCAGCCACCAGAGCCTCTGGTGGTCGCTAAACGCGTCACTCGTACACAATTTGCGTTATTTTCGTCCTTGTTCCTCGCGCAACGCTCGAGAGTCCTGCGTGGAACGTATATTTTCAAGGAACGAAGTGCGGGGCGTTTACCTCACAGGACACTCGGAATCAAGGTCCTCGTGCAATTCTGGGCCACCAAGACCTACCGCAGGCATTTTTTGAAATAGCTTTTTCCTGCTTTTGCTTTCTCATATATTTTTGCCAACGAGATAAATGAAAAACGAGTTGGTAGCGAAGAAGAATTGTAAGAAAAGTCCGGAGTGAGATAATGTAGTAGACCGGAAGGGTATGAAAGCTCCGTTTCTCCTTCTCTCGTTCTCGCTTTGTCCCCGCGCCCCGTGAGCTCCCGATATAGAATTTCACGGGCGAGGGAAGAGAGGGAGGGGTAGGGGAGGGAGAAATATTGAAAGCACGTTGCCACGGGCAGAAAGATCCGTGAAACCGACTCCACGACTCCAAATAAATGCTGCGAAGCAACATTCTATGAAGTCTCTCGGAGTGAGACATCCACCGGAAGCATACAAGCGTCCCCCCCATGGCACCACAATCGTCGAGACGTTGCAAACGCGAGAAAGAAACGAAAAAAAAATGAAAAAAAAATTGTATTCAGAGATACGATTTTAATCTTGCAATTGACGACAGTCTTGCGAGCGGGGCCGTCGTCTTTGCGCGCGCGTGTGTGTGTAGGCCGAATGCACGTCCTCAATCTCGTGAGAGTGACAGATGGCAAGGCAAAGGGGGAAGGGGTCAGTCTCTGCAGAAGATATTAAAGAGCTAGCAATTATTTTTCGGTTGAAACATTTTTTTTTCAATGTTCTTTCAAACGAGAGTTTCTATTTTTGCGATGGCCGAGGATGGAGAAATTTAGGATTTTTAGTTGTTCGAGTAATGGTGAGACGAATTTTTGGGGTTCAATTCGGTTTTTTAGATTTTTTTTTGCATGGGGGTTACGCCCGTGTCTATGGGAACACCAGGCGGTGCTTCGCTCGGTTTATCCCAGCTTTCGTCTGCGACGACGATAAAACGGAGCAGCATCAATTCGTACGCAGCTTTTGACGCCGCAACGCCAGTGCAAGACACGCGTTGTCATCTATATTTGTTTTGTTGTATTGTATTCGTTTCATTTTTGTATTTTCGGTAAATTTAAGGTTTCTTGTTTGGTTTTTGATGTGCAAATACGTATTTCGGGGAAATTAAAGTTTGTAGACTAGTTTAATTGAAATTAATTCGTGGTTTTCAGTCGTAGCGACGTAGCTCCGCTCGTTTCGTTTGCTCCTAATTATCCATTCGAACGGTTTCAAATAATTTATTTTTCTTTCTCCTTCATTCTTTCCGGCTTTTTATAGATCCAAATCATAGTTGCACGTGAACACAGACACTCGGACGATGGTCACAGACTGTCGAAATGCACGTGTGTGTGTGCATCACGTCAGCCACTCGTGTAATTGCCGATATAAATGCAATTGATTAATTTTTTTTTGGCAATTAAGACGAGCCGAAGTTAACCGTGAATTTCACGAATTACAAACGCACCTTATGATCAATGATCAAGGCACCAAACACTGTTTCACTTACACTAACACTCAATCACTTGTTGGTTATCGATGTGGTTGTTTATTTTCGTTTATATATATATTTTTCGTTTTTATTTTTTAATTTTACGGTCGACTTTCGATAATTTTTTCGAAATATCGAACACGCGACGATAATTAATTCCGTCGATTTTGCGAATTCAAAGGATTATTATATTCAATGAATATATGAGTTTGAAATCGTGGAAAAATCACGTACACGCCGGAGAGCGACGGTCCGTTCGCTCGTCAGCGCTCGAATACGGCGTTGTGGAGTGTAGCCCGATGGCAAACCCGACAGTCGGCTCTCACAAATGCTCACGTAGTGGGGGAGACGGGGCGAATCATACCGCATGGCCGCATGGTCATGTTGGCGAGCATTGAATCAACTTTAATTTTTCGCTGTTTCTGCGAAATATCTGTCACTCCTTTTTTCCATTCACTTGCTTACTCATTCATTGATGCATTTATTTACTTATTTATTTACTTACTTCTCCATTTATTCATTAAATTAGTTGTTTATTTAATTGTTCATTTGTTTAATTCTCTGACAACCCCCTCAATTGCGACTATTCAATTTCTCATGCTTATGAGTTCAATCGGCTTAGCCCATTATAAAGTCTCTCTCTCGTTCTCTCTTTCTCGCTCATACTCTTCGGAACTTGCGTATTTTATAATCATGTTGATTAATGCGTTGATAGTAATTCAATTATAAAATAATTATTTATAATCAGCCATTTCGAACAATCGAGTGTCCGGTAGATTCAAAGGCTCGGGACGTTCTTATGGTCTCACACAAATTTTTTCATTCGTCGGTCGAATTTACCCCATTTGAAAACGAACCTGATCTTGAATTCATTCGCATAGATAGTTCTCAATATTTTCTTTTAGAAAAATTACATTTTGTAATCGTATTCCCAGCCTCGAAGGGTGAATTTTGGTGATCAGAAAAAAGTTCGCCTGAAAAATAATTTCCGCAATTATTTCGTTTTGATGAAAGTAGCACATTAATCTCCGGATTACGAGAAAGGTCACGAATCGTGATGTCCAACGGTGAGATCAGTGACGCAGAATAGCTGGGAACGTGCTGGTGATTCATAAAACCGTACGCATGCGTTTTGATGGGCGCACGTGCGGCACTTATCAACTGCGGTAGGGGTGACTACGTATAGCGGAACGGTATGATGATAATGATCTTTCGGACCCCTAAAAAAAACAACATCGAATTTTGCGCATCATCGTATTTTTTGACGCTGTGGCTCGAAATTTCCTTAATGGTATGAACTATTATCATTTTTCTTTTCATTTATTTATAACCGTAAGTTCACAAACTTTCCATTTCCATATTCTGCTTACCGATAGGATCTTATTTAATCCTATAATAATAATAATAATAATAATAACAATAATAATGTTTTTAAATTGTTTGTAGTTTTCAAAAACATGATTTAAAGTTGCGGTTATTTTCTATAGTGTCTACTACACGATTCAACGGTTATCAGTAGCAAAAGTTAAAAAATTGAAATTTGGAAGAAATGAAGTGAAAACCGAAATTTATTTTTTCCCGCCCCGTTCGAAATCTTCAATCTCGACCGAAATCAATAATCACGTTTTTCGTAGTTCCGGACTCGCCGCTACGATTCAGCGCCATGCCGTATGAACGCAGAGAATTCGAACGCTGTGCAGTTCCCTACTCAGCGCTATCGAACCAACCCTAGCTCTACGTGCAGGATATGTGCGCTAAATCGTAGCGGCGACTGTGGAACTGCAAGAGTTATGATCATAAGTTTCGGTCGATGTTACAGATCCCGGCCGAGCATCCGAGCTTATTTTTGAGCTTTTCTAAAAATAGGTATAGTAGAATTTTTTTTACTAATATTCACAAAATTATTAGTGAAAAATCATAATGAGCCAGAACATCTGAAACCGAAATTCGTATTTGTTCTTGGATTCGAAATAATGCAATTAAAAGAGCTTATCATTGATCGTAATTTGTTCTTTCGTAGTCCAATACTGGAGGGAAATTTACAAATTTTGTTTTTCACAACAAAAAAATATTCCAACTTTCTGCAGCGCAGCGTTAACAGCTCTGATTGAAGTATTCATGCATTATGGACGAAAAAAAATCGATCAGGAGGAAGCAAACGATACACCACGTTGCTCTTGAGTACGAGGAACGAAATGTCGTTAATTCAAGTTTCGTTACACTTAAGAAAAGTTCGTTGTTGGAGTGCAGCAATTCACCGACCGTCAGTCGCGTTCCGTCGCTCGAACCGAAACCTTCTGGACAATGGCTAGTGATAAGAAGGCCGCAAGCTGGATTTTCTTACTTTTTCGATCGTCTCTAATTCTCTTGGGTTCGGATGTATCGGCCAACATTAATTCGCTTGCATCTCTTCATCGTTGCAAGGATCTGAATCGTCGTCAAACAGTACGATCGGTTTACGATGCCCTGCAACTCAATCTGCCGATATCAATAAGCTACGAACGTGAGTTGATCGATGTTTGATTCTATTTCTATATAATACTAAAAAACGAATATGAGCTTTGCTACATCGAATTGATTTGTAAAGAAAATTCACGTCATTTTTTATATCTCAGAGTCTATTATCATTAGGTGGTCTTAATTTATTTGAGCAAACAAAATGAGCAAAACAAATGGAAAATCGTCTTTCGAATGAAAATATATGAAAACATATCATATTGGCTCCGTAATTGAGAAAATTTAAATTCACACAGTCGACGAATGGTCTCAGTACGACAATCCGGAAGAAGGCAACGCGATAGAAGGCGACATACTTGAAAATCCAGTTTCCAGAAAAACTACAACGACGAATCAACAGCTTCTTTGGCCCAATGGTTTGGTTCGATATTTCGTCGATCAAATAATAGGTAATCATCGCATTAGCTGAACCGAAAGCAATTGAAACCAGGAACAAAAAATTCCTCCGCATCACAGATAGATCATAATAAAAATAGTAATATTAATAACAAACGATTTTTCCTCACCCTAGTCGATAAACCAGCGAAACTCGCCATTCTACAATCCGCAATGAAAAATATAATGAAAGTTTCGTGCATCAAATTCGAACGCATTTATCCAGAATCAAATGGCGAAATTCGATTCGAAACGTGGGTGAACGTAACCGGACACGAGGAGGGATGTTTTTCGGATGTCGGTCGTTCCACGTTTGGTCCGAGCATAATTAATCTCGACGTAAGAAAATGCTTTCGCACGAGAGGACACGCTCTCCACGAGATTCTTCATACTCTCGGAATTTTTCATGAACACATGCGACCAGATCGAGACGCTCACATTAAAATATTATGGGACAACATAGAAAAAGGCAAATCTCTGTTTTCTTCGCATTTTTCGTTCGTCTCAAAATTTCGAATAATCAGTCGTAGCTTACAGTGCACAAATTGATCGATTCAATCGATATATTTGATCGGTTCGATCTAATTTTTGTGTTCAATTTGTTCATTTTTGTTGTAGGAAATGCAATGAATTTTTGCACCATGGACGACGAAGCGGTTACAGATTATGGATTACCTTACGATTACGACAGTATAATGCACTATTCGATGACCGCTTTTTCGAAAAACAAATCTTTACCTACTATAGTGCCGCGGGTCAGTTATCTTTCTTTTCTACTTTTCTCGATTCATTATTGAAACCTGAAATTTGTTATTTGTCATTTTCGACCATTGAAAAAAATTCCTACGACGCGGTGGTTTTCTCATTTTGCAGAAAAAAGGTGTGAAAATAGGTCAGAGAGACCACTTGTCGCTCACCGACGTGCAAAAATTGTTACTCACTTACAAATGCAACGCCGTAGACCGTAAATATCCATCTTCGGAAATTAATCGACATCACCGTAAAGACGTCGAATTGCTGAATCGAAAAAAAATCATTCGGTCGGACGACCGGTTCAAAGGCAGTACCGATAATTTTAAATCATCAGGGAAAAGTCTTCGAAAGTATCAAGGCCCTTACATCAAATCAACGTACCAAAAAAAAGTTCCAAAGTTTCTATATAGGAAACCCTTCTCCGAATTTTACTGGCCACTATATTTCCCGAATTCCCTGATGAACGATTTTTCTTATGATTATAATTGTTACCATTATCATCCGTGAATAGGAGAAGGAATAAAAGAAAAAAGGACGGCTGCAGTTTGCCGCTGACACACTTTGCCACTGTAACAGTTTGACCACTTTTCATTTTAATCCAATGCTGCGATGCCGCGCCATCTACCGGCGTTTTATTTGAACCCGAGCGCCGTTGTACAGCGAGTAACGGACAAAACAGAATTATTCATTGCAATGGGTACAAAAATATTTGAACGTGATATTGATGATCAGGTACGGTATTGCATTGTTGCGGTGAGGTATTGAAATTGCTGTGTCTTTTGATATGTTGCAAAAGGCTTTGTTTTATCCCTTCCAATCCGACTTACCTCTGATGGTACATTATCCGTGTTAACAAAGGTCCAGTGGTGCCGTAACGCTGCAGCCTGCGCCGGATCAAGCTGGAACTGCGGCAAGTTGGTACGGGGGGGATCTGCCGATGGGGCAAGATTGGGACGTAGCTGACCTGAGGAAAGGCGAATTGCCGTCCTCCAAAACCGGCGGAATCAGCAACCGTAGCGACAGATGGGCATAGCGACTGACGGTGGCTACGACAGGAAGTCGCACTAGATCTTATATCGTATGCTGGTAAGTGAGAAAACACATAGACTAGTTTCTCTGGTTTTACGAATATATTCTCAAAGGATTCCAAGCCACGTCTCCTCTTTGCCAGCAAGACGATATATTGGTCGAGCTTCTTGCAATACCGAAACGTTGACACAATTTCCCGTGGTTCTGGAAGATGGCGCTTCGGATCAATTTGGCAACGCCAATTTCATTTTTGAATACCTCGTTTGGCAGTATTTGAAAAGGAGTGAATCTATTCAATTACGGTTTTTACTCAATTTTGTTCATAATGTTTTTTTAATAACTTTTATCTAATTTCAAGCGAGCAATCGTGGATTTGGGCATCAATCAGCATTATGAATGTTAAAGGGCTACAAAAAAAAATAAGAATAGCATTTTTCTCACTTCTTGTAATTGGCAATCAACTCGTTAGTCTTTTTAATCCTATCAATTAACTGGAAGAATAATAAATTCGACAGCTTGATGTAAATCGTCTAGAAAAAAAACCGAGATTCTACGGTGATGAGAAATATAATTGGAGAATGAATACTATTTTTTGGTTTGTCGATACGATCGTTCTGACTACTTTGCCTCGATATGAATAAAATGTTTGTTAAATAATTCAGAATTCCTATAAGTTGCAGCAAATAAGTTTCATCTAAGATTTTATTGATTTAAATGTGATCGGAATACGAGATCGAACCATGCTTTCCCAACGAGAGACAACATGTAGCCTCGGATTTCTTCCACTTTAGTGTAATAACAGATACGGAATCAATTAGGGGGTAACATTATCGTGTAAAAAGTAACCACCCCGACGTCATCGGCCATCGCTAGTTTACACGTTGAAATTCCAGCGGTCGCCGCGGCAACACAAGCGAAAACCTTCGGAGTGTTAAGTGGCTGACGTATAAAACAAACACAAGAAAATAATAAATAAACCCGTGGAAAAGATGCTCGCTGATGTTTCTCAAGCATCTCCAAAGAACGGTCTGCCTTCGTTTTCACCCTTTCGTCCATCTTCCCCCCCCCCCCTGCCCCGTCGTTTCTCGCGTTTCGCAATTATACCGAGATAAAAGTGGCTCGCAAAACCGGCTTTGGAATTATCACGATCGCGTCTCGATTCCACGAGGTCTTCCCATAAGTGTCAGTTTCCGTGACGATTTACTCCGAGTGGAGATGCCGAATATAGCCGCCTTCAGTGGTTGTTGCGTCGCTCGTCTTACAGTCGTGCGAGGAAAACGATCGCGAATAATACGAGCGACGTCAATGCGCTTGAGTCGTTCGATACGTTTGATCAATTTCCACGATTTTTTCAATGTTTTTTTTAATGTCGATCCATCTATCGAGTATTGAATTTTGTTGACTGATGTGATATACCAGTTATCAGTTGCCAAAAAAAGTCCTCAGTGCCTCCATATTGCGCGCGAAACATTGTTTTTTGCAATGGATTTTTCAAAATTATTATTGATTATAATCGATTCATAGGATAAAACCAATTCTTCCCGAAAAAATTGTATATTCAAGATATCGGGCGAAATCGTTAAGTTATTGATGCATTAGAAATATTTGTAAGACCGTGTAACATCGGCAGTCCCAAGTTCGTTAGGTCAACAAACATTTCACGAATATTTGTAGTTTTTGGAATTTACCGGTACCGCTCGATTTTTTTATTGGCTCTGGGTTATAATAACATACGAAGATTACCGGAGAAATCTATCTCGTCGTTTCAAAACCGTCATAATTTACCCAGAACAATTTTCCCCCGGACAATTATTACAACGGACGAGCCGGGACAAGGAGAGGAAGAACAAAATGGCGGATTGAAGCGCTACAGCCACGCGCGTTGAGTGGAGAGTACGCGCGGACAAAGAAGTCCCCGTCATTCGGTAATGATGGACGCCTTCATGAACGACCCTACGGAGCCCCGTGCATCACTTTTATTACTATCGTCCTCATTTTCATATTTCATATTTACATTTGCAGACCGACCGTAAATCAGTGAATTTATGGGTAATTAGGCCTTTGTGCGCACCCCCCAAGAGACGCGAGGATACGTATACCTATCATTGTAACCCCGAGCGACGACGTATCCACCACCGCGCTCCAGGCTTATCGAACGATATATCCCAAACCTTCCCTCTATACCGCCTCCGTTCCGACCGTGCCGTAAGTCCGAATGGGGTTGCTCGCCACGGAATCGCACCCTTCCTTTGCTCCCGCCATTTACCGGGCATAAGGCAAACGACGTTGAAGACAAGATCTGACCCGACCTTGTAATCCTTTCGAATTCAACTGAAATCATTCTCTGGAATAGATAGAAAATATACAGGATGGTCGAATTTTTCTTTTAAACTCAACTGAAATCATTCTGTGGAGTGAATAAAAAAAAAATATAGGATGGCCGAATTTTATTCATTGTGGTGTCTCTGACGAATTACAAGTAAAAATAGAATCGTTTATATTACGTGTTCTGAATAGATTTGATTAAGAAAAAATGACAAATTGTTTATTATTGTCTTCAAGCCCCTTTTCTATTTTGTACGACAACTGCAGAAGAAATGGTCGCATGCGTCATCTAAGCATATGTCCAAGAAATAATTGCCAAAAATAATATTTTCTTATGGTTTTCTCGAGTTCACAGAATTATTCTTAATTCTACACAAGGTAAAATTCAATAATTTTTTTTCCTTCAATTATAAGAATTTCTTATTGATTTTTCATTCAAATCGATTAACCATGTGAAGAGAAATACGAAATTTTATCACGTGGTATTATTTTTCCATCAAGGCGTGTCAGATTCGTTAAAAGCCGTTTTTTTTTTCTCAATTACATCACACAAGCGAATTTGTTATGTCACACGCTCGTGGTTACGTGTGAAACGTAACAATCGTAACGTGCAACGTCGTGAAAATTTTATTCCCGACATACTCTCAAAACGTTCGAGCTATTTTGAGTGTCGATTCTCGAAAAATAACATAAAAAGAAGAAACGAGAAGACGGAGAAGAATCGAAGTCCGTGAGAGTCTAGTGGCGTTGGTTTCACGACTCGACGAGTATCTGGTATACGAGCCGTTGAGAGCATTACGAGCTCGTAAAAGTTAGCGTTATTATATTCAACGATGGCGGTGTTTTAATGACGCCACGCAGGTGCGAATGCAGATGCGCCCACGACGTTCGGACGTAGCTTATACAACGACCGTTTGACTACCTGTTAATGACGGTTTACAACAATATATCCCATATCATTATATGACCGCAAACGCGTTATGGATAATATTGTCGAATGAAATATTTAAATATGACCATCGTTATTACACCGGAAGAAGATGTCCGCACGTTCGCCAGTCCGTTCCTCACGAGAATTTCGTCGAATATCGCTGATCGGCCGTGGAGCAACTTCGGTTACTGCGTTTTGGCAGTTATCCGCGGTCTTATCGCGGCCTTAACATGTCGAAGAAGCTCTTCCAAATTGATATAGTTGCCATCGCGCATTATTATTGCAGTGAAGAAATTTCGTCGTGACGAACGACGCCGAAATGGTCGGCCATTATCAACTCGATCGACTCACTGCGGCCCCGGAAAGAACTACAGCGTCGGTAATGTAGTAATTCTGCTGCAGAAATATCTCCAGTGACCAATTATGATTCACCTGACTGCAAGGATTTTTATCGGTCCAATCAAAATGAATTTTGAAACCCCCTAATTCCGCAAAAACTCATGAGTAATTCAAAACATATATTTTTTTCCTTTTTTAAATTTCACTCTTTAATCTAAAACTAATGCGATCAATTGTAGCCGCCTTTTTCTTATCAAGCATTTGAAAAAAAAAATTTATCTGAAAGAGCGGTTTCAAAATTCGTTTTTGAGGTTCCATGGGGAAATTGGGAAGGTCACGGGAGAATAATTGGAAAATTCGTTGTCGCCGATGGATCTAGAAATGGCTGAGATTCGTACGAGTCTAGACTGGAGGTACGAGAGAAAGAGAGACGTCGAGGGAGGGTGTGAGGAGGTGGAGGGCGAGACGAACGACGACGATGTCGTTAGCCGGCTTCATATCTTAATGAGCACTTGTCGTTTAAACTTTGCTCACTCTAGCGTCTCTCCAGCGGAGAGCGAATGGCGCGCCCGGCTGCTAAGCGCGCCACGGTGGAACGGGAAAGCGCGCAAATCAGCCCCCGAGAACCTCCTCTCCTTAATCCCTTTAATTAGTACCCATAAATTACGACTATATAGGTTGATAATGCTCGCTGTGGTTAATTTATGTATCCGGATATTTGCCCCCACCCCCTCGCCCCTCTGTGTATTGAACCGGGAAGTTTGCGAGTTTGGCACAAAAATTATCGCGCAAATGTCAATCCCTTCAAAAGCCACTGATGGTCCAACGCGTTCATTAATATTATTGCTGCATTTCAGCTGATTCCACAATTTTATCTCGCAATTATTTCATTATTAATTCATTCGGAAAGTCGTGAAAAAATTAATTAACTTTTTTTTTTTAATGTGCCGTCGATAGAAGGTTTTTTTTATGATTGACTGAGCGAAATGATCCATAAAATCTCGGATTCATGGTGTTTCGGTTGCGGATATAATTTGACGAGTAGCCGGCGGCTCCTGAAAACGTGAGAAAAAAATTAACGGGATATTTGAGTAAAACCAGTGGAAAATAAAGTTTTTCAATGTCACAAATTCTCAAGACAAAATTATCTGCTAAATGCGAATTAATTCAAAATTCCTCCATGAAACGCAGAAAAGAAAAACATTAATTACTCAAATAACAAACATGACGATAAAACCTGTGACCCATTTTTCCGTACATAATAACATTTCATCCAAAATTATTTATATATATTTCCGTTGTTTTTATCGCTCGTAAAATTCCACGTCCATTTGGTACTCACGTTCGACGGTCATCGATGAAAAATACGGAAAAACCCCGCGCGAATGAAAGAACAAAACGCGAAACAGCCGAGAGACGGAAAGAGACGGAGAATTGGCTGGCGCAGACGAGCTGTGGGTAACGCATCATTGGGCCGGTGCTCGTGCATTGATACCGATATTTATGCTCGCCAGTTAATCATGTCAAAGTTGTTTGATTTGTCGTTGGCTTTTATGGAGGGGAATTAAAACGTTCATTTCGCCACAGACACTCGCCAACAGTGACTGTCCTCCTGTGCTATTCGTACACGTATGTGTACGTATGAGTTATGCCCATCGATGTGCACCACGACCGTGAACAAACCTACCTTTGTGCGGTTCTCCCTTCGCTGTAACGTCGATCGTGAGCTTTTTGCAAAATTAGCACACGTTTCCATCGAATGGAACGAAAAACAAGAAAAACAGCAAGAACACACGACGAGGCGAAAAAGATCGAAAGAGAAATAACGTACATACTTATTATCTTTTTTTTCAACACGGATGTAAACAGTTTAGATTATTTTGCGGCCAGCAGTTATTCTTCTATTACCTGCCGCTTGTCCACTCATTATAACAATTATTATAATAATAATGATTAAAATAATAATTATTAATAATATATTATTATCATATTTAATATCATTATTATTATGATAATCATGATTGAAATAATAATAATTAATAATATATTATTATCATATTTTATATTATTATTATTATCATTATTATTATTATTGTTGCATAAGTTCGTTCAATGTATACAGCAATTGTCAATAAAATCAGAAGATATTCTCGAGCGTCGCCAATTCTATCAATGTGTTCCGTTAATCATATCAAATAGGCCATTATGGCAGCTTGAAAAAAAAAAAAAAAAAAAAAAGATGGCGTTACCGGCTGCATCGAGAAAAGCCGATGAGAGTGGATAGCCGGTTGTCGTACGAGGGTCGGAGTGAAAAATCTTGTGACGAAAGGATCACGTAGCGGCTCTATGGTCGACGAAAGTCGTATACATAAAACTTTATCGCGTACTATGGTGGAAAAAACTTTTGCTGATTGTCCGAAGATCGATAAAAACCGTCGGTCGTTTGGCATGTACACCGTTATACCCCATGAACCTTACGGTCATGGACGAAATTATTTTGTCAAAACGATCATGTTCTTCCACTTCGTTTTGAAGTTTTAAAATTGGAATTCGCTTCCATCTGGTCTAATTCTATATGGACAGGAATAATACAGAACGTACAGATAGAATGACAGAATCCGGACAAATCACACTCACTTGACATTCGGGTCAAGTGATCCCGTGATCCTGATGACATTTGGATTAATGACAGAATAAAAAACGAAACATTATCATGGAAACGTTTAAATTAATTTCATAACTCCAAGAATATTCCGAAAATTTAAATAGTCCTGTAATGTTCCGAAGTAAAGTTTTTCTTCGTATCAAATATAATGTCTTCTGTATCAATATCACATTTTTTACAAGTGTTGATCTGATGGTTTAATATTGATTAATTGAAAACATTATGAGCGTTCGATAAGTCAATTGGTATCAGGAATTTTTTTTCTCTTGTTTTTACTGATTTTTTCGCAAATCTCGTTAGTGTCAAGGTCTAACCGTTCAATTCGTAGTCGCTGGTACGAAAAATGTCTCCAAATAAAATGATTTACCACGCTCTTAATACATTTGGAGGTTTATCATGGTGCTGCCTCATGGTGCTTTAGGGGGTTCACCATCGTGGAATCTCGTGGTCTTAGAACCGGCGAAAATGGCGGCGTCGGGCAGGGTGGGAGGGGGCGGGATGAAGACTTGTGCCCGGAGATCAGCCGGGAGACGAGCTTCGCGAGAGGGTTAGGAGTGAGATGGTACCAGGCAGTTTACCAAACTCGACTCGATGCTACGTTGAAGGTACCAACGAAAGTACGTTGCTTGCTAATTAATTGACGTTTCTAACCTTTGTCGACGAGACGTCAGCTACTTCTGAGCGGTTGACGCCTGAGGGCTTGCGTTTGCAGTTGGGTTCTTAGCAGCGAAAGGCTCTTTGTCGTCACTGGATTGGGCCTCTCCTACCCATCCCGACCCCTTTACACTCCGGTTCCCCGGTTGCCTCCTCGAGATCGTTAACAAGGCAAATCATCCGCGGGCGAGTAATGTCGCTCCGCTCCATGTTCTCTTTGCGATACATGCTCTCAGCCCTTTGCTTTGCGGTTACGCATCATCTCCAGACTGCTTTCAAGCCAATCATCCAATCCACTGAAATAATTTTAATCGAATCCGAATTGAATTTTCAAACAGACCCTCGGTGTTCAGCCGTACACATATTTTATGTGGAATGCCGAATGAATTGTTTCCCACTCTTCAAGAGTTCCATCTTTTTTCCATATAAGAGAATTTAAATGTTGTTGTACGACTTGATAAACGAAATAGATCTGAAAATTTGTAATCGATCGATTGAGCATTATTATTCGTTTCTTTTTCAATATCATTTGATCAATTCATCGTCGAGTTGCATATTTAGGCAGAAAAACACAATCAAACATTACCGTTTCAACTTTTAAAATCAGTAAAATGGATAATGTCACTTTTGTTTTGAATATTGCGGTTGGTTATCGTCAGAAATAGTCGAACGAATTGGCAATCGTCGAGACAGGGTTTTCATTCGGATAATTTCGAAGGAACAGAAGCAGCTGAAACTAACAAATAAACGAGGACGAAAGAGACGGTCAGGACACAATCTAGGAAACAGCAGGGTACGAAAGTTGGATGGAACGTCGCGCACGTCGTACTCGTCGTTCTCGTTCGTCGTTGGGGGATGAGGCCGTTCCCTGAAGAAGACAAAGTTTTGACTCACACAGATGGACCTATAAATTCACGTGCCACACACGTAAACGTCACACACATCGATAAGATACATCGAACTATCGAACAGTGAACGAGCACCAACTAGGATATGGTCCCAGGTGGTTCGACAAGCGTCCATCAAAGTGCTCCGTGGTCAGACGCACGTAAGCATGATTCAGAGTCTCGCGCTTCCTGCAGTGAGGGACGACTCAGCAACACAGGACGAAAAAAAAGAAAGGGAAGGAGATAGCGAGGGAGAAGGACGAAGAGAAGGTGAGAGAAAACTAAACGAGTAAACTAAAAGAGTAGTGGCAAATGGCTCTTCGAATGGAAAGGATACCCAAGACGACAAAGTGAACCAGAAGATGAAGATTAATTGATTGATAGACGTTCGCCCAGTGACTTGCAACATCTGACCGAAATTCCGAATTTCTTCTGAACTAGTCAACCGGCCAATTGCCACAGAGACCATATTTGTTATTCCCGCGCCGCGAGTATCCCATTTTCGGAGAAAATGAATCAGTAGTATAATCGAGATTTGTGCTGACGTCTCCTTAGATTTGGATGGATGCAGCAGTCAATGAGTCAAGGCCGTTGATGGCGAAGGGCATGGTTGGTGATCGCGGCGTTCGTTGTGAACGAGAAGCCAAAAAGGGATGGCCGAAGTGGTGAAGGAAGAAAGAAAGAGAAATGAAAGAAAGGCTGACGAGCATCGCGGTCTCCTTTCTCACCCTTGGGACCGGTGTCGTTGCAGGAGTGGCAGCGTCGGGGCAGAGCGCAGGACTGTAGCGTAAAAGAGAGTCGAGGAAAGGAGTGGAACCCGAAGAAGAGAAGAAAGCAGCAGCAGCAGCCGCAGCCGCATCAGCAGCAGCAGCGGAGGCAGTGAAGCACTTGCGAGCACCGGCACGGCTTCACCTCCGCTCGGGTCCGGACTTCTATCACGTCGGGCAAACGGGCGGACAGCTCCGAGGCGATTTGTCTTTCATTTCGGGCTAATTTATAGCACCCGGGCAACTCTAGCAGCCCCGCTCTGCTATTCTCGACTCTGCGCGCCATTCAGCCACGCCCCACCCAACTAATGTCCCACATAAAACTTGGTATCAGCGATCCTCAAACGGGGATTTACAATCCCTTCAAGCGCTCCTGACTGTCACGATAAATTTTCTTGGGCGACGTCGATATATTTCGCGTGCGAATACTTCTGTCCCTAATGGATACCCACCAGCAGCGGCACAAGCAGAAGCAGGAACCAGGATCCTGGGCGGAAGGGAGGGGGGTCTATATATTGGAACATGCGGCCCATTGACCCGAGCCAATGGGATTATCATTCCGCATCAGATCGACGTCGACGAACTTTCGTCGATCACGATTGCCAGGATCACGGGTAAGCTATCCTGCAAGGACCCCGACGTAACCTTCCCTTATCTTCCATTCTGGATTTTATTATATTTCTCTATACTGACCTCTCGTTTTCACTTCAGACATCGTCGATCCATATTCAAATTTTTGTTATTCGTGATTGGACTCTTAATGGACTTTCGACGATTGTTTCATAATATTCTTAGGTTCCAATCTCTTGCCAATTTGCCCTCTCATTACGTTCACGATTACTCGACCCAAAACATTTTATTTTACTTGTCTGCTTTCCTCGCTACCGAAGTGATCATGACTAAAAAAATAGTTTTTTTTTGTTTACCAACGAAGCCACACAATTTATTAGAGAAATTTCTCCGATCCTTCATTCCGTCACGTGTATATCATACGCACGGAGCTTCCGAATGTAACGACGAATCACAACAAGTATGCGTCACGCGGATTTATGTATGTTTTCGAAGTAGTTGCGGGTTTCACGACGGGTATACGTTGCAATTGTGAGCTTCCGCGTGGGTGAGAGAAGGATGGCGAACGTGAGTTAGCTTCATGACGGCGGTATCTCTCATACAGCATCGTGATTTTCAGCGTTTCCACTTCCGGAACAGACGAAAGACGCAACGTTACCGGGCGTACAACTGCCGCGGGGGAATTAGCGGGTAAACGACACGACGCGTCGTCGCGGGCCAAGACCGGCTTAAAACGTTGAATCATAACGAGAGGACTTACGCCCGGAAAGCCTCGACAAGAATCCTCGAGGCTTTCCTCCATTGGTTATAAGGACGGTTGGGAAAACAGGTATTAGAATATCGTGGTACGTATAATCACCTCTGTAACTTCTCCATATTCATGATGTACCCACAAACGTAAGAATAAAAATTCCCTTCCTCCACCCTCGTCCGATAGAAGTAAGGGGAACGGTCGTCACCGATTATTCCAGGTGCATATCGGTCTGCCAACTGCATTTAAATTTTAAAAGTCGATTTCGCATTTCTTGCATCAACAAAAAACGAGTAACGCAACGAATCGATTAGATTTTTGTTGAAAACTGAAGGATTTTGATGACGAAATGATAATTGTGTACTGTAGGTACAGTTGACATATGTATAACTCAATTCTTTCTTTTAAAGGAAAATCATTGAAGATATTCAGCTGCTAATTGCATCGACAATCGGAAAACTGCGAATGGGAATTAGTCTGGGATTGCTTAAAAGAATCTCTCGTTATGTCGGGAGCATGTAAGGTGGTCAGAATGGGATTACAGGAAGGTCGATTTCAAGCCTCGTTTTTATTGAACATTGCGGAGCACCAACGGCTCACACCCCCAGCTTTCCAATTCTAATCCCAACGACGGAGAAACACAGCCAGGGACTCCTACTCGTGAAATTTGCTTACAGTTTCCGGTTCTCTTTCGTGCTGAGATCATAACTTTGGTTTAAGTTCGTTCTAATAAGGCGGTAGTCGCAAAGGCGTGTGAGATCGTCGGGGGTCGTCTGGTATTTTCCGTGCGAGCATTCTCATACGCTCAACCCACCAACGAGATAATTGTTCCAATGTCGTTAACGTATCGTTACTAAACGTCTTATTAGCCATAAGGCGTTATTACGTTTCTAATTGCAACAGCTTTCTAATTGCACGTTTTCCCATTAGAAATCTTCTGCGTCGAGACAACGATGTACCTCAGTATTTTACACGCTCTTGTTTTCCCAACATCCTTGAATTTTCGCCACCTTCCCCATAATGGCTTCTAGTTTTCCATTTTCAATTAAGACCATCAAAAAAGATTTTAGACAGTGTTTAAAATTTAGATGGCTGATTTCGTGTGAGAAGTCTCGTTTTTCTTTACGACCACGATGAATCATTTACGACCAAGTGGAAAAAGTCCATAGGGATCAGACTGCGATGGAAAGCTCGAGGCATCGATGAATCGAAAGCAGAAAAAGAAGAAAAAAAAAACGAAACCTTGTTATAGAAGCGAAACGCACAAAACGCGCTATACGAATACTCGATAATCCGCAGAGCTCTGATAATAATGCGCAAAGCAGGGCCTAACGAAGCGTGTCACTGCAGCTCCAGTTGCACCGCTCGCAGTAGCCACGGCTGTGTGCAGAGAGAATGCCATCGCATTGCCTGCTAGCGTGCATCCCCATCCCTCGAAACGCGTGGCACAGGGCGCGCGGGAGCAGTAACAATTATTAACCTGATTGTAATTGCACCTGATCATATACGCGGAATAACGCGAGCCACGGCGGGACGGAGGGTTAGAGGGAGGAGGAGGAGGAGGGGGGGGGGGGGTGCGTTGGTTGCGTAGCGAGGAACGTGAGAGATGGAAAATCCTGGTTAAGCGGGAAATGGAGAAAGCTAAAACGAGATGCGTTCTCACTCCCTCTGTATACACATGGCGCGGAGAAGGGTGGTTGAAGTGAGGGGGTCGGGGCGGCGAACGTGTTCGGTGGCCTGCGCGGCGGCACATTGAAGGCCCACGAGTACGGCATTTCCAAGCTTCTCCGGCTCTCTGGTGGTCTCCACGCTTAATCTTCCCCGCGTGGATTTCGGGGTTTCCGGGATTTCCGAAATTGTCGAAACTGTAACGCGTTGCCGCCATATTCTATAACGGCTAAGCGTTGCAATCGCGTGGCCTCGCACCAGAGATCGCCGAGCCGATACGGCGAATGGCTCAACGAAAGTATTATCGATAGAACGCGATGGAATAAGCGATGTAACTGTATCCAACCGTTCCTTAAGGGGTTACACTCGCTGATTACTTGGACGTGCTGATTGAAATCTTTTTTTTAACAATTTCTAGATTTTGGAACTCTTACATATATTCTATGAGAAACTAAATATTACTGTGACGAAAAAGGGCGGTTGTCCCTTCAGGGGGTCTTATGTTATTCATACACCGATGTCACTAGGACCACGTCATATCAGTTGTCATCATGTTACATAAGAGGTCTGACTCTTACCTCTCCCCCGATCTCCGAACAAATACCGTTTGTCCGTCACCTACCCCACAGTTTAAACGTACCCCTTGCCCTCCCCCGGCTGCTTCGGTAGAGGAGGGAGGCTCTACCCAAGCGAGATGGCGTGACCTAGTTGTAATATTGTGTAACAGAGATACCTGCGTATAGGAGGGTCGTATGCAGTCCGCAACTGCAGCCGCGAATCGGGGTGCAATTGAGGGGCAGAGAGACGGAATGAACGTGGATGGGGGGTTTTGAACCGAGAGTCAGTCGAGGCATCGGGCACCGTTTCGGCGTTGCTGTTTTACAGTAAACGCTTAATTGCATTACCAATAACAGATAATGCAACAATCAATGATTTAGAGGGGCTGGAGGGAGACGGGGGAGTGATAGAGGGGGTCGGATTGGGGCGGAGGAGTCGGAGGTGTATGCATAGATACAGGACACGTACATCGCTGGGACTCTATACATCTATCTATATATTTATATACATAGAGGTGTAGGCTGCACTCCGCAATGATGCTCGCAACCACGCCTCCCCTTGCCTCCGTCTCACTCCCTCATTTGCCATACAACCCTCTAATTTTAACAGTCCCAGCAGGCTCGGGTGGCAGATTATCCTAACAATAATTGGCGAACATTCACGAACCCGGACGCTCGTGCCTAAACTGCGCGGCGTGCGATATGCGTACGTTATTTCGCAGGCACAGATACTGCAGATGTATGCTAAGCTATGGCAGGTGGGGCAGGTGTTCGGCGCGACTGTGCTCATTGTCGAATCTGTACCGTATACGATAGTACAGTATTTCGATACGGTGGCTACTGGGTAAAGAGTTATGTGACAATAATCGTATTGGCAACCACAACCGCGATAATAATCCACGTGACGACGATAATAAACGCAATTGAGTATTAACAATGTTAAGAAATTGTCGATAAAAGATTTTTTCGATGATCTCTGAACACGCTGAATTTTTTTTCGTGCCAAATTTTGCAGAATTATTTTTCTCGTGAATCTACGAATAAGTTGTTGTCTGACAAGTCATGCGGACATAACAAAATTCATTGGATCCTTTCTCACACTCTTCTTTCCGTAAGTGCGTGCATAATTCGTAAGCCCCGCGTATTTTTGCCACGGCGACGTTTTCATCGTGCAATTTTTCCCAGCGTTGTCCCCACGACTTCTACACTAAACCGAAGAGTTATGCCCGTCAGAGAATTAATATAGACGAGATTTGTTGTTATTACGAAGAAGATACGTGAAGCTGGGAGTCGCGCAAAAGGTCGGTGGGATGGGTGCGCAACGGGTAGGGGGGAGGATAGGCAGAGTTGAGTGTAGGAACAGACGAAAGGAGTAAGCGACTCTCGGTGACTCGAACGAGGGGGGTTGGGTCTCCGTCGTTTGCGATGAAGAGCATGGACGAAGAGGGTGTGGGGCCCGCCGAAGGTTTCCTCACGACGAAGGGGGGCGGGGGCACAGAGTGAAGCCATTACTTACTGTAACTGCCCGAGCTCGGGGCTTGGCTTCCTGGCTAGCAGGACTCCAGTGCGCGTTCCACTGTCAGGCATCCATCATCGCGACTAATGGGTTCCACTCTCCTGCCAATAACATCCGGTCTCACGTGCTGCCATAACGCTCGATAGAAAACTCCGAGTCAACCCTTTTCCATCTCTTTGAACCCGCCCAACCTAGCCTCCTTCGCTAAAATCCAAACCGATACCGATCCACTACTACAGAAATCTGGTTACGTTACATTTTTTCGTTCGTTGTTCTTTTATGTGATTGTCATTTCCGTATCACTGAGGACAAACAAATTCGATCGAACATATCAGCGGACTGTACCGTCAATGTTGCAGTAGTTCGATCAGTGAAATATAACTAGGGACCTCGAGATAATTGCACCTAAGCCGGATTCGAACAACAACGGCGATCGTACAGAGCGAGAATGGGATATCATGTGCACACATTCGCACCGAACAGTGAGACGGTTATTGCTGAGCGATTGGATAGGTGGATAATGACGAGTAATGACACATCACGGTGTGACTCGTTCGTGCAACTGGCAAAGTCCAGGGTACAGAAGGGTAGGCGATATCGGAGGAATTGTATGCAAGGGATAGACCGCAGTTCCCTCCCTCGATGCACGGGGATGAATGCATAGTAATCATGGTGCGAATGTGGATACGCTATGAGATATGATATTGCGGATGTGCATATGCTGGTGTATTTGATATCGTATCCTTGGCCAGCCAATGCTGTGAAACTTGATAATCGACTATTATTCTCATTGGCTACTATCGTCTCTCCATATACCCGGTGAAATAATAAAATAGTATTTTACAATAGTTGTCGATGTTTAAACGTGCGTACGGTATAATAGGCAGTACAGTACAGTCTTCAGAATTTCGGAACGAGTACTTTGAGCAACAACAATAATTTTTAAGGGACAAGATATTCGGAACGACGCACTCCATTGTGTTTTCATGATATTTCATATACGACGTGGCTGGGCCATTTCGTTTGCGAGAAAATATTTGACCGCTCGCCATCTAACGGCGGCGCGTGAAACTGTGGGTCAGCGAAATCCGCACAGGCCAAGGCGGTTCTTATCGCTGAAGGACTGAAATCCGACGATCTTGCAAGTCAATCTGTGTATGAACTTTTTTTTTCTCGTTTCTCAAGACACGTTCATTTTTGTAAATGATGGGAATTATCTCCGAACGAGACACCGTTAAAAGACCGGATTATCAAACAAAAGTCGGGTTTTCTGTTGACCAAAGATTACACAGGTACCGCGAGTTTGCTAAAAGCTGAACTCGGCTGAAAGCCGCCGGAAAGTGAACTTATTCGTCGTCGGTGTGGCTCGTCGCGTGAGCCCCCGAGATTCGGTCAGCTTATTTTATATACGCTGAGTCGGTACGTTGGCCCGAGCACGTAGACTCATTTACACGAATAGCACATGCTTTTCGCAGCTTCTGTAAGTGCAAAAACCCGGATCTCCGACATCTACGATACGACGACCTCACATTGTATACGAAAATGTTTTCCACCGAAATGTTACTTTTCACCTCAGACTCGTCGTCCACAACTTTTACCGAAACATACAAATTCCCGGAACGAGTAGAAAATTCGTAAATTTTGGCGTTACGTTGAGGTAAAATCGGTTTTATCTTTAATGTAGAATATGGAAGGAATGGAGAAATCATACAACAGCATATAGGTTAATTTTAGAAAGGCAATTGGAATGGCTCGAGAAAAAAACGTTTTAATTTTATTGTGGGTGGTCAGGACGTTGAGGCTGAAAGTGTCTGGTTGGGAGAAGGTTTTGGCACTGCCATCGAAGCAACTGTTATCTCGGCAATTAATATGATTGAGACATCTCTCACGTCTTCGTAATATCCACCAATGGCCCAAGTTCTGATTGCTTTCCTTTCCCCCTCTTGCCCGTTCTGCCAGGTCCTCGAGTCCCATCGCCCGCACCCCGCTTTCCTATCTCGACAGCCACCCATAACCCTTGAGAATCCGGCGACTACCTCTACTTGCTCCATCCCACACTCGCGTATTTTTTTTCTCGCTCCCTGATTCTCTGACTTCGTACCGAGTTGACAAAATTGAGTTAACGAACCCCTCGAGATCACGACTGTCACAGACGAATTTGGTATCGCCGTCGACTTATTGGTCTCATCCGCAACCCGGCAGGTTTCAACAAAGATCACACCTTCAATGTAGATTTTTTTGCTTCCGATTTTTTTTTCTAAAGAATATTGTCTTTGGTGTTTGCTTTGGCCAGATCCGTGACAAAAGGGTTTTGGTTCTTTGAGAACGAGTTTGAGTAGTCTCGAAGGATTTTGCCAGCGGCGGTCGAGATACGTGCTTACAATTCTCCCTCTCTGTCTTTTACTTTCGTTGCAGCGAAATGACCAGACACGAAAAGACGCTCAATGAGCCTTTTCCATGCGACTGCGAATCTCTGAGACGTTGAAAAACTTCTCAGGTCTTGCTTTTCTTTCTCACAGCTTTTTTTCACGAATCAAGCATGTAGCCGACGGTACCGCTGGGCTATTAAGGCCAAAGCTCGGGTCAGAAGAGTCTTTGTGGATCTTTTATAAAGATGAAAGCCATGCATTCATATCCGTGAAATAAAATGTTTCAACATTTTTTTTGTATTTCATTTGAATGAGCTGTGGCAATCTATTCGGGATGTTTTATAAAAATCATATTAATTGTTATTAACGAAATTGTGCAATGAGAATAAAATAGAACATATCCGAGCAAAATATATTGGAAAATAGTTCGAGCTGGGACGGATAGTTTCCGGTAGTAGCGAGAAGGTTAAACAAGCGATATATATGACCGCGATGAGAGGAAACAAGACTGATGGATGAGAATTGATGGCCGTAGCGTGGAACCATGAACGAAGCAGAAAAGAACGGTGAAAAAAAATAGAAAAAAAATAAAAAATGACGGACAACCGCGAGGGAAAATGAGAGCGCGAGGGAGCGAACACATGTCCATGTCAATGCGTCGTCTCTCCAGTTGTCAGGATCTCGGAAAATTTATTCTTGCCAGTGAATCACGTCAAAATTTGATTTGTCGACGAGTTTTTTCATTTTTATGCTTTTTTCGCTTTATAGGAGGAAGTTATTGGCGGATGTTACGTACGCAAATCCAAAGAGGGGGAGGTGTAACAGTGGGTGGTTTGGAAAATAGCCGACCGATTCAGACCGTTAGAGCGTTATCACCGCTTGGCGATATTTTTATGAGAGGAGAATTTCCATGGGCAGCGTGACTACATTGGAACGCATTAATTCAACACATTTTGAACTTAAGAACGGCAACCGTTATAATATTTATTTATTTATTCATTTATTTATTTATTTATTTGATTTTACTCTTCTACTCACATTCATTTCAATCAGTGCAAGACAAAAATTCGAGCAGCTACGAAAATCAGCCATAATTTCAGAAATAATGAGAATAATTGACGAATATCGATGTCTTACCCCAAATCACTTTGAATCGATAAAAGGATATTTATTTGGGATTCCTAGTGACAATAGATTTTTTTTTCTTTTCGTAACGTCAAATATCGCTAAACCGCGAGTCAACCTGAATTTCCTAATACACGATGGACGACGCTGAATTCTCGAATATACACGTGATTCGAATTTCGCCCTATCCAGAACGTTTCTAACGTTGACGAAATCTTCTCACCCCCTCGCCCAACCCCTCTACATTTTATTTATTTTCGTGCTCTCCTCCCACGTGTTTCCTCATCGAACGTTCATTCGTCATCCCGATAGTGAAAAAGCATTTTCGAATAAAAATCGAAACTGCCGGTGCCGGTTACTGACGGTTCACCCCGCGTCGCCCCCGGCGAGACCCCTCCCCGCCTCCCTACCTCCCGCGCATTTTCCAAATTTGCAACTGCAGTTAGGTGCACCCGACAGCATCCACGGCCGTTGCACGCGTGCTTTTGGATGAGATATACATATATCAAACGAGTGGAGCGAATATATCATTCATAATTTGTTCGGGGAACAGTTGATTTGTAGCCCGCGACGTGCGGCGTCGACCTGTCCGTCCCTCTCCAACCCCCTTTCCCCACCTCCACCCTCGACGCCCCTCGCCGCCCTCTTTCCGATATTTTCACCGTTTCCGTCGCGCACGTCCTTTTCCAACGGCACCGTCGTGTCACCCATTGCTCTCTTTTCCTCTTCAACGACACCCCCCCCCCCCCCCGACGCCAGGCGTACGCACTTTCCATCCGTCTCTTTTGTTCCCATCGCTCGTTGAAACGGTCAGCGCTCTGGAACGACGTAAAAGTGAGAGATAGCGACCGGGGTCCCCGCCACTTTATCCCTCTGCGCAAAACGTAAATTGAAATTAATACCCAATAATGCTTGTAAATCATTACGTAAATGCGCGAGCCGTGTTAAAACCGCTCGTCCATCCCACCCGATAACGGTGCGGCCAGTGTGGCAGTCGCGACCGATGCACTACTTCACCTACGGATTTTCCACACAGGAAAACATGGACGCATGCACACTCGTGACTGTTGTACACCTACACAAATTGCGATCGTGTACAACAACGATCCGATCTCGTTCTCGATGGCGTGCGAAAAAATAAAAAATATAATGGTGAAAAATGAAAAAGAAGGAAAAGAAAACGAAAAAAAGAATATTATGCTGCACATCGTCGACCTATCCCGTCACCGAAGAGTTGGGTGGAGAGGAAATAGAGTGTTTTATTTTTATCGGTATGTATCCTTCATGTATCGAATTTCACGTTTCTCCCTTCAACCGCAACTTCCCTATTGGCAATTAATCCATCACTTGATGTATGATCGTCTTTCTGTTGTTCATTTTGGATCTAGCTTGTCATCCCACGCCATGTTGATGTCTCTTTGTTTTTTTTTGCGTCCGTCGCTTGTTCGAATAATCGTAGTTTTGCGGAGAAATATTATTCTCTCAAAATCGATTCTAACATTTGATAGCAGTTGTAATTCATCAGAATTGAGCTATGAAATGATTTCACATATATTTTCATCGAATGTCCACCCCGGTGACAATCATCATTCATGTCTATCATTTTTATTGATATTCAAATAAAGTTTCGCTGTCTCCGATAAATTTTCAACGTTACTAAAATGTCCACTCTCTCATTCTTCAGCCATGCATTGTCCACCGTCGCAGCCACTCTCTCCCATCCCCCCCCCCTCCACGGCCCTTCCCCTGATAATCCCCGTTAGGACAGAGAGTGTATCCGGTTGATACTACCGCACGATAGGATCACCGGTATTCCGTACCGGGGTTGTGTAGCTAACGTAATCTCTCCACGAGAGGGGAAGCCGACGGGGTTGCTCTTGCTTCGTACTAATGTTTAACCAACTCGGGGGCATACGGCCAGTTGCTTAGGCACCAAATCCAAATGTGACTCGAACGCGACCGTTTCCCAAGGCTTCCTCGCGTCTCGGATACATTTTCCCGCAGACCCGGTCTCTCGCTTCTCCGCAGGTATTATTAGCACTTTGGCGGTGAAGCAGAAGTCATACCGGAAGCGAAAGGCAAACATGAGTGAATCAAGATTGTCGGATGATTTGTAGAAGGCCGAGTACTGTTAAGAGTGGGTGGAACGATTTAGGTTCTGGTCCGGCGTTTTCGAAACTAACGTGTTTGAGAGTCAGCTTCGTCCATTAACGCCGCAATATGGAGAGCGAGGAATTTTCACTCCGACCCTTATCCTTTCTGCCCCTTCGAGCCTCTGTTTGGACAGTGAAGTTACAATAGCATTTGAACGGATAATTCTACTTCGCGAACTTAATCATTAAATCCTAGAACGAAGCAGTGAAATTGCAGTAACCCATGGTTTGGGAAGGTCCTAGCCTCTTTCAGCTTTGTATCTTTCAAATTGGTGATTTAACGTCGTGTTACAGTATTTTTTCGTCTGAGAGGAATTATGAATAAAAAAATAACATTGGGAAATAAAAATAGATGTCAAGTTGGCCTTCGGCAAATTGGGTTTTTTGGCGTTTTATGTTGCTCAGGCATTTAGTTCCCGCAACTATGCCCTTGTACAGATGATGTTCATCGGGAGATGCACATCATCTGTAGGAGGAGAGAGGAGGAGAGGGTGTCCCTCTTCCTTACCAAAAGAGGGAGAACCGTCATCAACCAAGTAGAAAAAAATCATGTTCTCAAGCCATATCAATACCTACAAGCATTAGGTTTGCCGTTCACGATAACCACACGAATCTACGTGTCACGTACTTTTGTCGGGTCACATCGTGATCTTTGTTAAAACGCGGTTGACAAAAGTTGAACGAGAAAACTGTGGCTACGAAATAAGCAGAACAGGCGGCAGTCGCGGTGGTGGTGGTGGTGTTGGTGAGTACAGGGTAGTAGGTACGCACTCAGAGTTTGTGCAGCAGCAGCAGCAGCAGCAGCAGCAGCAGCAGACGCAGCAACAGGTGGCCCATAAAGCTTGCACATCCGTTTATCAAGGACGAACGAGTGCATGCGGATTGACTGATGGGTGGTGGTCGATCGTCGAGCAGACAAGCAGCGGGCCTCGAGAGCTTCTCTCTGCCTGCATTTGCCTTTAAGCCCCGAGGATTTTTTTATGTACCGGCGTATCTGCGTACTTGTCGTGATCACGATCCAGCCACCAATCGCGGATTTTTTGGTCTTCTCGTTTCGGCTCATTGAACTTTAGTCGTAGCGAGAAAAACGAACAAACGAAAAACAAAAAAACTAGAGCCCAAATTAAACCACCTGTCGCACTATTAGCTTCTGTAAAAGGATGTAGCTTAGTTATGCAAATCTTTCTTTTACGTGGAGTTTGAGTGGATCATCTCTGTGGCCTTAGATTTGGATGCGATCAAATTAAATTTTTTTTTTCGACTAATAATAATAGGTTCTTCGTTCTTGCTTCAATTTTTTGAAATTTAAACATTCCCTGATTGGACGATTTTAGCGCAATAGTTGAATGATTTTTACTGGAGCATAAATTCTCTGGTCAATTACGGCGTAAAATATCATTTGAAGGAACGAATAAAGTCGATCGTAACAAATTAGGTAGATGGCAATACAATTACTTAGCCTCACGACGAATTTTCAAACCCCCGGTAATAACACTCATTCACCAAACTCACAGCCATTAAATAAAAGTTTCCAGCTTCTCCGGATCAATGAGCTATATCGGGCCGAATAGGTAAATGAGAAGAGATATAAGATACGGGCGAGGGGACGACTGGGGGAGAGGGTCAGGGGGGAGGTGGGTTACACCTCGCGGAATTCGCGAGTACCGTAGTAGACGAAGATCCTCTTCGCCATTGGGGCCCATCGGGGGTTGTGCATCACCAACGGGATTTCTCGTTGCGCTCGGGCACTGCGTTCTCTCGCGTTTTCATTGCCATAGCACAAACTTTTATAGTCTTTATAATTATGGGTAATTTACGGTAATTAACGGGTCTGGACGGAGTCATGCCGGGCAATTTTCTGAGTAATATTTTTGCTACGATAATATCGCGGTTTTCCCGGGTTTGTGTGTGAACTTGCCTATCTTCATTCTCTCTTTACTTTTTCGTTACCCTTACCTGCGCTCCCTCCCACCCTTCCACCGTCCCCTTTCTCGCTTGCACTATCTTTCTCTTCCGTCATGCTGAATGACAACCAACGTTGACTACTATAATTATTGTGTACTTATAGCTGCTACAGTTTTTAACAACCTTGATTTTTCCTTGCATATGTTCTCAATTAGTCGTTACAAAATAATTTCATTTGTCAAATAATCGCTGTTGGAGATTATCGCTTTTCTTATAAAATATGTGATTCGTTTTTTTTCTGTCAAATTGGTTGTCGCCCTGTTGAGAGCATTTGACTGCATTTATGCATGGGAGTTTTGCATTTGAATACCTACACGATTTTAGTAGATAAAGAGAAAATCATTAAGTTTAAAAAATGTCGCTTCCTTATCAGGTTTCGTCGATAGTGTACCGAGCTCCCTCTTTCAGAGACCTCAAAATTGAGAAAATATTTGTGTACAATGAAAGCTTTGTGTACTGTTGACAAAAAAATAAACAAATGCAATGTGCAAGTTTCTTGGTAATAAATACTTTATTTTATTTTATTTTTTTTCGATCCCAGTAAATATGAGCAGTAGAGTACGTAAGACATGGTCAGACAGGCTCCTCATGGGCTTCGCGAAAACGAGGTGAATTTACGATAGACTTTGGACAGCTCCTCGCGTTGCAACAAAATGAACGGGGAAAGGAGACCGTGGCAAGGAGCAATCAGCAAGGATTGTCTTTTACAAATTTATGTTAGGGATGTTGCTCCGATAAATGACGATCCTCTTACGAGATATACTCCGACCCAAACATTGCGTTTTGCCGAATATCCTCAAGCTCTTCGCCTACAGACGTAAACACGACCATATGTAATACCAAGATTACACGATCTTTTCTCTTCTCTCTTCTCTGACGTCTTTTTCTCTCTTTTTTTGCTTTCGTCTGATTCTTTCCTTGTGTTTCTCTCTCGGTTATCGCAATCCTTCGATTCGTTCGGATTCATAAACTGTGCGTTTTTAGTGGTAAATGGACTTATTTATACTTGACACACAGACAAATCGAATCGACCAAATGGAATTTTCTGTTTACGATTATGGAAAAATAAGCATGGCAACCTTAATAATAAAAAAGTAGTTCAAAAAGCTATATCACGTAGAACATTCTAAAATGGTAGTCAAGCTAACATTGAATGATCGTTAGAAAAATTTGAATCTCACTAACTTTTGTTGCATACGAATATCTCTAAATAATATTTCCCACTTCAAAGGATTGAAATAAAAATAAATTAAAAAGATTAGTCTCAGAGAAAGATACAAGAAGGGAATATAAGATTTTCGACGGAATTGGAACAACCGATAATTAATTGACTGCTCTCAATACCTCGTCTTTCATTTGCAAGATTTATTCGCAACGGGGACGCAATTTTCTCACCCTTCGCTGGACCATAACAAAATTGTACTCCTGACTGCTGCAAAGAATGTAAAGGTCGATCGAGGCCAAAACGAGTGAAGACAGACAGACAGAAGCACGAAACGTCGTAGACAAACCGGCTGAATCCGTAATGGCCAAATGGCAAAAAGAAAAGTGAAGGTATGGCTCGACGTTAAATTCGGTAATTCGATCGTTCGTATTCGGTGGTCGGTTTCAGTGAGGATGGAACGTAAACTCTGGGGCATCGGGTAGTCGGCTGACCGGGCTTTGCTAACATTTTCAGTGGCGATTCACGACGTGTAGCACCGTGGCGACGCGACCCTTGCCCCACTGATGCTGGTATAGGGGCTGGGATGGAATATCTCTTTCGCTTACCCAAATACGTGGTGTATCACTCGTTCTCTCGGAATCTCAGAAAACATTGCATGGCAGTATCATCATTTACCCCCTTTCTCCATAATTCGTTACTGTTATCTTCGTTCTATTTGTTGCAATTAGTATTATTACTTCCTTCCCTCTATTAATTATAATTCATTTACGTGGGATTTATTGAATATAATTACATCTATGTATTTATTCTTCAACAATAATGTAGCAACTTGTGCTACATCGTCCCAAAAAATGTCCACAAAGCATGCATAAAAAAGAATATGAAAAACACACACAACGTGACTATATTTGCAAATACTCGACGATTCCATCCATCAATTGCACACAACATATTCAAGTACAGGTAGCGCTTACTTTTACACCGTCGAGGATCGAGTTTCTCGCTCGTTCGTTCGCAAGCCGGAGCCGTGTTCGATTCCCTATGGGGGCCGGCAGGACCACGGGTGGCGCCGGGTAAGGCAGGGGGGTGAGAGGGTGTCGCTCTCAACGCGAAGTGCCGCCGCCACCGCTTCCGTTACTACGTACTGCTTTTACTTGTGAGGGGTAGTTGCGGTGTTTGCAGAGTTGCATGGGGATTGAAGGGGGTTTACAGTTCTCTCGCTTCGTCTGCCACGGGGTACGGGAGGTCGAGCTGTGCGCGGCAAGGACGTTCACGGGTGGGGGAGAGGGCACGGGGTGGGGTGGTGGTGGGTTACGGAAACGCGGGGGCGAGTGGCACGGGGCCGCAGGGACAGCGGGGGCGTTGGGGCTGCTAACGCCGCTTCTCGGTATAAGCCAGAGCGCGTCAATAACCGTCCATCAGATGTAATAGCTCCCCGAGACACATCGGTTGCATTTAAATGGCTGCTTAGCCGACTCTGTCTCGACGCGGCAGCGACGTGGATCTATGGAATTCCATCAAGTTCCACTGCCGGGCTCTGCTCTCCACTCCCTTATCGTGCCCTAACCCTGGAAGAGGGACCGAGAGAGAAAGAAAGAGCGGGAGAGAGTGGGTCGTCCTGGTCTCGGGGCTCACGTCGCTTCAAACACCGTGTACAGCGGTCCACATCGTGCCACCACCATCCGGACGACTACGGTTTTTCCTTTACGTTCTTTCCACTGTTTGCTCCTGGGTTTCCATTCTAGCGTTCCCTCTATTACAAGTACGGTTGGACCTCCCCACGCCCTGCCGAGAGAACCGTTTCAACGTGCACAATGGTATTATTGTTTCGATTGCGATCTCCTCGGTTTTCTTTCTCCCTCTCTTTCTTCACCCTCCTTGAACCCTCTCTCTCTCTCTCTCCCTCTCTCTCTCTCTCACTGGTTTCTTCCATCTCCATCCGCTTATTCTGTCTTCGACCTATAACCCTGAGGTTTTGCCATCTGTTGGACGATCAATGAAGAATTTTTCTTGATACAGGTTTTCCATCTCGTCCGTCGTTAATTTCTTCGGATTACCGATTTATTACTCATCGACAGTCGATCGATCTATCGAAGAACATGTCTCACTGGTCATTGAGACTCCAATCTTATAACCCACAAAACTTTCGGCCCCTTATAATCATCTCACAATTTATCGGAATCCCATCGATATAAGGATAAAAAAAACAAAGTAAAAAGAACTATCTTCAAGAGAGGAAACATTTTTATTTCAGCATACGTGGCTTTTTGCATGCGTTTTCTTTTTCTTTATTTTATTTTGGTTCGCACAAAAGTTTCGGAGAATGGAAAAGCACTCGACCTGGCAGAGAAGTGCGAAATATTTCAGCGCGTCAAGGAGTCACGGAGCATGCGGCGAATAGCCGGGGCATAAGGGACGAAGAAAAGTCACGGGTAACAACCCGACGGCACAGAGTAAACCTGCTGACGATGAGGTTCCTTGATTGGCTCCATCCGCAGACCTACGTGCTCGTCACAACAGCGCTCTTCTCCCCTTCGAAGACCTGTTCTCCGGCTGCTTTCCGAGCTTTCACGTCTACCGTTGTTTTCGAAATATCAGCATTTATCCGTCGCCCATCTATGAGCACGAACGAACGTTTTTATATACATATAATGTTTTTTTCCAAATTTTTTTTTATCGCCTTTAACCTAAACTAGTTCAAAAAAGGTTACGTGAAAATGGAGATGAACTGCATTACTTTTAATGGTCGCTGTTTTTGGTAAGGAAATTTCAAATTGACTGAACTTCATCCTCTATCGCATTGTCTGATATAACGCAATACTGATTTTGGCCGGAATAAAAAATTTCTATAAAAAATCGATGAGGGCCGTTGGTCTAAATAGTCAAAGTTTTGATTTTTCACTAATTCAAACATTTTTCACACAAAAAACTCATGGAATGTTCGTAAAAAATGATTCCATATATTTTTAGATTCTAATACTTTGTTAATCTTAGGATGACATTTGGAAAGTTGAATTCCCAAAAAAATTCTTCGGAAAATCGAACACGTGACACTTTAGAATGTTTCACAGGAGTCAGCCTATTGCGGGAGTTAGAGGTAAGTTATTGAAATAAGATTAATCCACCGAAAATGCGTCCATCATCCCCAATAATCCCTAACTTTGAGTGGAGCCACGCATAGTCCGCGGCCGAACGAGGAAGTGAGGGAGAAAGGAGAAAAGCACTTTTTTTTGCGTCCCCCACAAATTCAAATGCGCCGCGACCACATGTAACAACCTTATATTCCTTAGTCCTGGGGCTTCTCAAAAGCGGGACTAAATCCCGTGCCCTTATTTATTCGTGCACTTGCAAGCACATTGAGAAATAAATCATTAAGAAAATGCGAGAGATAGAGGGAAAGGAGAAAAGAGAGAATCGCGGGCACCCTGTCTCTCTCTCACTCTTTCCATCTCAAAAAGGGTAAAGGAAAAAGCTACAGAAACGATGGAAACATATATAAAATAAAAGAAATGTAGTATATAAACGTTTCGAATCGGTGGAAGGTACCCGTGACTACTTTTGCGTTATTGCACAATGCATAATAATTTGAGGCCTGTACTACGTTGGGTATAGCACTGTGGATCCTGCTCTTACAGTACTACACTGCGATCCGGCAACAGCACCACCAGCAGCAGCAGCACCAGCACCAGCAGCTCTTACGGGCTTCGTTAATCCCTCGCGGGCATCGAGACTGTGGGTTAGGCGTGCCCGTTAGCTTACCAGCGGCGGATGGTGGTCGCAGCCCAGCAGCAGAAGCACAAGGGTGGAGGATGGCCGAGAGGACGTTGGAGAGTAGCGGCAGTGGAGAACGTCGAGTTCGTGCAAAGGGGTGCAGCAAAGGGTGAGGAGGCTAGAGAGACGAAGGGGGGGGGGGGGCTGGTGGCGGCTATGGTCAGGGTGAGGGATCTGGAAAGCGCTGGAGGGCAAGAGAGAAAAGATAGGAGAACGAGGGGGGCGGGAGTGAGCCGGGTCGAGGGTAGGTAGAAGCTACAGGCAAAAGGATCTGCATGGCGGCTCCACCGCGTCGCAAATCACTTAAACTGCGGGCGCGTTGGAGCTGCTACCGGTAGAGGGCGCGGGGGAGAAGGAGGAGATGCCATGGGGTAGGTGGAGGCGCACACGGGTTGGAGGTACGAGGTTGGAAGTGGACGCCCGCTAGCGCAGGGTGGCGCGGAGGGTGATTATAAGACCGCTCGGGGTCGCTGGCTACCGAGGTAGTACCATCCGTTATGACTATAAATCTAAGATAACAATAACGCCCCTCTCAACCCCTTCCTCGTGGCCTTTCGTCCTCGCGTCCTCTGCAACCAACCAACCACCCCCTTCGGCCCCTTTCCCTCCTGCCACCCCGCGTCTTCCTCCGACACCCGCATGCCTCTCACCCTTTTCTGTTCTCCCTCGCTCCCTTCGTCACACGCTCTTCCGTGCTCCCTCAATCCGCACCATCGCCCGTTAGTGTATCCACCGATTCTGGTCTTTCTCGTCTGTCCAACAACGCCGCGCAAGGCATTAATGCCCGCCTGCGCTCCAACACCACCGTCGCCCGATCCTTTCGCAGCTTCATCGGCCATTCGACGCACGTGGCACTGGGAAACCGCGTCAATGTATCGATAACGTCCGACCCCATCGTCCAACGTGCTATAGATATGCTGTATTTAACTGTGTGTATATACCTATGCGACACCCCGACATGCATTCTACTTGTTCCGTTTGGCTAACTATGGTGTGTGTTGTATTATATATATATATATAGATGGGCTGCAGTGATGGCAGATACGATGTATTGACCCTTGCAAATTGACCATGGTCGATGATCGATACAGTCCCGATCCACCCCTAAATCAGTACAAAGATAAATAAATTACATGTTTCATTAAATTTTTTGACGTTCCGTGTATTCAAACAAATTCATTACTCTTATTTTTCGGTGCGATAGTTCCCCGAGTAGCCACTCCAGTGCTGTTGTCACGTGATTGGCTACCCAGTTGGGTAACAGTGGGGTTTTATAATGCATCATGATGAGTTGCAATGTCGAACGTAACTTCAATGTGCGTTCCTACACTCGTAGAAATAATCGAAAGCTTTGGCTGGCTGTTGCGAATATTTTATTCTCACACCCCGGGGCCATTAATTAATACCCCACAAAATTCACCGAACAAACGAATTAACCGGGCTTTGATGATGAGTGCGTGGTCCTGGATGCTGTTACCGGAGATTATTATCATTCGGTACATTAAGTAGCCAAATGAAATTTTGCAAAATCAGTGTGATGGCGTTGCCGTTGGCCGGGCAAGGCCCACACGTCCATTACCACGAACTTCGAATGGATTTCTCCAATACTGCCACCGATACAGACGACCGGTCGAGTGTGTGCGCCATAAACCCATCGGTAACTCGATGGATTCGCTATCAAAAAGCATAATTATTCGAGCGTAAGTAAATAAATTTATTTACCATATCAATTCCACAATGAACTTTAAATCATTTATTCCCACAGCAGGAATAAATGCCAGCGAAAAACACAATTGATAATTTTCATTATTTTTTATCAATGGTCTTAATTTAAAGCCGTACTTTATTCTCCAACCTGTTTCCTGATGTTAAATTATTAATATGACATAACAATTTCGCAAAATTGTTTGTATATTCGTGATTCATGTTGTGCGAGGTATAATTATGTTTTGGAACGTGTTATAACGTATATCCACAGGCTCGGTGGTTGTACAAGCGAGACCGGATAAACTCACCGGGAGCGTAGGTGAATCTGCACAGCTACGAAGCGTCAGGTCGAGGCGAATTTTCGGGGTTTGTTCGGTGTAGAACGCGAAGAGGGGCCGAGAAGGGGAAAGGGGTCGGAGGCGGATTGCTGCCGGTTAAAGCAATGGCGGCAACGTGTCCGTCCGGTAATAAGGGAAATCTAGTAATGAAGAGGCGTTTGGGTACATCTGCCGCTGCATCGTCCATCACCTCCCGAGCGCTACCCGGCCCAAGCTAATACACGTATAATTACTCCTTTCTAAGATTTATTTTAATTAGCCTCTACATCTTCTCCCTAACGAGCAACGCTCTGATTTAACACAAACTGTTTCATCTCTCGTGCACCCCTTCCCTCCCCTTAACCCGCTCCTACCCCCGCCTCCTTCGGGACGTCGCGTCCGCAAATATACGGGAATATCGTTGTAGCTGCGACTGGAAAATCCCTTTTACAGCTGTAATCCTTCGCGACCTCGAAGGTCGTTATCCACCTTCGCACGTAGACTTAGTCGTTATTGGCGGAAAATGCTTAGTCGAGGATCTTTTATCGCTTTGGTTTTAGCTGCACGATTGTTAATTTTCATTTTTTCATCAATCCATGCATCCGGCATCGAAATTCCATTCTTAGACTTAACGGATATTGCAGTTCTTCACTTCTGAAGTTTTCATGTGAATCTGAATCGTGAACGAAAATGAAGTCCAATGTAATTTTAAGCGTCCTAAGCTTAATTTTTTTTTCTAATTCAGATCTTTATCAGTTTCACGAAATTAATGTTAACGTCACTTGATAATTCGCACGAAGTTTCCCATCAGAGATGAACAAGCCAAATTAATCAACTAATTCTAACCGGATCGTCGGTCATGACCGTAATGATGGCGAAATATTCCGTTATGGCATGGTTGTTCATTCCGCTTCCTCTGCCATTGAGTTTCGCTTTGACTCTCGGTTCCGTTGGTTTGTTCGGTCCATTAACTCGTTCGTGGGCGATCTAGTGTAGTAGCAAAGCACCGGCAGAAGTAGCGTCGCGCGAGCGTCTCACCCACACATACCCTAGCGTATACTATAAGCCGGGTAGTAAATCACCCTTACCGGGGTGCATATAGACCACTTCGGCGTCGTTCCTTTGCTCCTACTTCACTCGGCAGTCTTCGCAAGCGTGGCACCGGTGCAAACCCGAAACTCAAGCCAAACATACGAACAACCACCAAGGTGGGCGAGATCGGGTGGTGGTGGGTCGCAGGGGTAGTGCATCGTCGAAACGTAGCAGTACGATTGTAAGTAAGAGGCATGAGCGAGAATATAGTTTGAACTATCTTGAAGGTAGAATCGTCGGTTTCTATTCTATATTCTATAGTTCGAAGCTCATCCGTGGAATGAGCTTGCGGGGGGCGGACTTTACCAGACCGGTTACTACGAGAACGTAACGGGAGATCGAGCCGAGGGTCGGAGCGAGATACAGACGGGTGGAGACACACCCGCACATACACGAAAGCATACTCAGAAATACGCGATCGAGATAGATGTGTGCAGTGGGGAGTGAGTAGGGGATGAAGGAGGTTGGAAAATCGCGGCGTGGTAAGATCGCGTAATCGCCGTAAACCTGAGACTTAACCGGGAGATGGCAGGGGTGCGGGAAGAGCGAGAGAGATCCCTTATCCGGGCGCATGCATTCGACTGTGTGTTTGACTGGGGTTTCCCCTTCCGTCGGCCCTATCCCGGAAAAGCTCCTTTGCTCCACCTTAACCCACGCGTATATACGTAACAGATATGCGATGGTACGTATGTATATATAGACAGGCTTCGAGAATTAGCGGAATACTGTGGCGGTTGACTAGTTGGCCGGCGGGGGTGCGCCGGGGTCTTGCGAGGCCAGAGGCACGGTGGGGGCGGGGGAACAGGGTAAAGGGGATCGGTTGGGTGGAGTAGCGGGATAGTTGGGATATTGTGGTGGAGGATAGTGTACGTAACCTAAGTTACGTACGAGTCTAAATCTATATTTCCACCTTCGTGTTATCCGGCGCCTCGCGCGCGCTATCTGTTAATCTGGTGCCTCTAACTCTGCCACCTGCACGAGTGCTCGAAAACGGCGCCACGGCCAACCGGGCCATGGATGCTGGGGCGAGCGTTTTGGCTACGATGTGTATAGGTTCTATGTACATAGTACCAGCATGAGCGGCAGCCGAGCTTTGCGACTCTATCTCTATATTCATTCCCTCCACATACATGTATGTGTGTGTGTATAAAATATGTATATATATCCTTTCCACCTTTCCCGTCTCGTTCCTCTCGACACCGTACGCCATCCTCAACCAAAACGGGGGAACCAGCCCCCGCCGACAAATCCTCAGGAGCGAGAACGTTGGCTTCCGACGGGGGTGGCCGTGGATCCTGAGCAGGCCAACAGAGACGGTACCGGTGCGACGGCACAAGCACATTTCTCTGAAATACGACGTCCCCGGAGCATAAACGCCGTTACTATTCCCACAAGTTGTAACTGGTGTTAATTATTGACTTGATATATACGCGCGTAGAGGGGCGGAGTGGGGTGGGGGTGGCAGCGAGGAGCAGAAGGGGAGCTTATGAATCGGGGGAAGAGGCGAACTGGTGAGCGGGGCATGCCTCGGAGGGGTGGAAATTTGAAAGCTGTAGCGCGCACTTGGCTCGAACATTCGCCGTTGTGATGCTGCGGAAGAGAACTGCGAGCGAGGAATATGGAAGGAGTGATGGCGAAAGGGGAGGAAAGCTCGGGCAAGAGTCACTGAGAGCGAACAAGAGAGAGGGGGAAGAAGCGAGACAGTGAGGGAGAAGCTGGGGTTGGGGGTTGTTCATGCTACACGCGAATCCGATATCTGATTATCGTACGTCTTGGGACGATATCGCTAATAATTAAACGTCGAGCCCTGAACTACTTGCCGCGCGACCCTTCTTCGTTTTCGCAAGCTTGCGAGATTTACAGGGGCCTCCGTGGCATTGCAGCCGTTGTTATCGATATCGCTGCTTCACTCGCTTTTGCGAACCGCTGGGATGCTATACTATCCCAAAGGGCACTCGATCAACAGTCACCTTTTCAAGATGCGTTCGATATTGTGTTATAAAGAATACGAATTGTTTGCAGAAGCACTTTCTGTGCTTTTCTTGGTTATCCGCTGCAAGATTATTATTTTTCCGTTATGATTCTGCAATGCGCTTCGCATATTGTTCTCATTAGAAATGTTCACTGTGAAAAATCGTACGTGAATATCTATAATGGTTGACAATGACCACCAATTCTTAGGTCAATTATATGAATGAAAAGAGCGTCGCAGCCGAATTCCCGTCACAGATTTGGATTTAATTTTCTTTTTCTTTTCTTGTTCTTCCATTGGTAGGTAATCATCATGTAATTTCAAAGCCACTGGCTGGTAGGTGACCATCATGTAATTTCAAAGCCACGTAAAAATGTGTGGGAAGAATAAATCCGTATAAATATTTATTATTTTTATTTATTATTTTCTGAAACCAAGAATACAATTCCATCATTATTTCATTCACGAATGAGTGAAAAGTGGTTGAAATCGATCAGTCAGTAAACGATGAGATTTCAGCAGTTTCCAATGTGGTCGATGTAAATTTTTCGTTCGCCGCTGGAGTCGCGAAGCCATCACGAATCTCCTGCATTACGGAGTCTTGGGAGGTGTGGCAAAGTGTAGAAATAACGCAGCTGCGAGGGTGCTTCGCTGTTGGCCATTCAGCGGATAAGCATGAACGATGCTGATGCCGCCCGAGGGAACTTCGTCCTCGTGGCTTCATTATTAAAGGTCCCTTCATAATTGACGGACTCGGTTGAAACTCCGCCACTGACTTTCCTCGCACCTTCACACACACTTTCGACACAAAAAACTACAACAAAAAGAAAAAAAAATGTTCTTGGCTGCGCTGTTAGCCGAGCTTACGCGGCCAACCCGCAGCCTCGCACCTCGAGGTAGCCCCGAGTGACTTAGCTTTTACAATTAGCGAAGCTTCCCCCGTCGAAACTTGTCTCGTAACTGTTTGGGAACTCGCTTGCTCGACACCCGTGAATACGGCCGATGGTCTTGGCCGTTAGATGGCGACTGCGGACCACTATTGAATTAATTCAAAGGGTAATAATCATTGTTTCGATTTGCTACTGAGAGCTATGAACTTTATTCTATACAATGTCGGTCTGATATGAATGATATAAAAATAATAATAATTGATGACAAATATTGTGCTTCGTCTTCGGCAATCAGGGTCTTTGGGGAATTGTTCGAATCGTGATAGCAAGACTTCACCTCCGACTTCCATTTTTTTGGATTAAAATAGTTTTTTGGATGCGAAAAGAAATCGTGTTCACTTTCAATTTTTCAACTTCTGATCACATGCGATGATTTTCAGCTCCGATGATTTTTTATTTTCACTCTACTTCCTTTCCCCATTACTCACGGTTGCGATATTTATATATTCAAACGACGTATGTAGAACATAGTGCACGTCCGTAAGATCCACTAATTTAATTGCGTGCGATTTTCGAGCCTTTCGAGAATTTCATACGATTCAAGTGCACGATAGAATAAACAATGAGCGCTCTTACGGTTTCCGATCGTCCGAAACGATTCGATATTTCGAATCCAAAAGGAATACATTTGTAAATTAAACCGTCACGAATCAACGCAAAAAAAGGTTTTCCATCTCGGCTGTACAAAGAGCACTAACGTTTTACACCCCAATCCCAATAAAATCGAAGGGAATCCCGGCATTCAACGAAGATTGAAAGAAGTACTCGACCCCGTAAAAACAATCACGAATCGAGTGGGAAACCCTTCGGACAAAAATTTTACTCTCTCAAGAGCATCGCATCTTATTAAAAGAGAAAACACTTTATCTCATCAAAGACCTCACCAGACTTCGAAATCATCGATTCGAACAAAATATGGAATCACATCGAAGTACAAAATTAATCATCGAATAATCGAATAAAAAATCTTATCAAATCACAAAATTCATTAATCTTCTACCAACTCGTGAAAGTAATCGAACGACAATTCCAAAAGCAGGATGAAATAATAAAATAGAAAGACAGAATGAACCAAGCCCGGTTCTTACGGAGTTGAATTTCCAAGAGAGGAATTAAGGTTAAGATTTAATTTCTGATTAGGCGGGTATCGTCCACCGACGTCGAGCTGCTCGCTGCTCTTTTCGCCCTCTCGTATCCGCCACCCGCCCCTTGCCCGTAGCCACCCCCTGCGGCGGCCGAGCTTTCTCTCCAAGGAGCAATCTCCCTCGGCCATTGTGACTGACAGAAACGCGGCGATTCCACGAGATGGAAGGACCGAGTGGCATACGAATCGCCTGCTTAGCCACTTTTTCCCGACCATTTTCACTAATAACGAGTGGGTGCTTTCACTGCTTCAGCTTCTTCGTGCTTTTGCTCTCGCATTGCCACGACTCGCGTCTGCTTCGTTCCACCATGCGCCATCACCCAACCTCTTCACTTGCACTGAACTATAGAAAAGAGCTCGAGCAATCGCAAAGCCTCTCGCTAGCATAATCATGAGGGCCTTCGCGAATCCCGTGAGTAAAAAAAAGCCATACGGTCGAAAAAGAGAAAAGTTATAAACGAAATAATAATTAGAAGCTGCATGATTTTTCGCAAGTTGCGTTGGTACGACTATCAATGACAACCGAGGTTATCAGTACACTGCAATGGTGTGCGAACATTCGAACTTCCATTAAAAAATTAAAAGTCATAAAATGAGAAAAAAAACAAATGTCATGACCGAGGATGAATTATATCATACGCACTAAAATCACGCATTATCGTTGCAGAGAACGATTGCTAAGTTAAATTTGAAAGGGCGGCCAAATCTACGAATAAAAATTTCGCCTAGAATTCCACGAGACTGCGAAATAGTTGTCAATTTCATCTAGAAGAATCTTAGAAAGTTTTACGCGCGAACAGGTTTTCCAAATTTGCCGGGGAGAAAAAAAATTGTTACGACGACCGCATGAACGGCAACGTCTGTGCAAACGACTGCTCCACGAGCGAGTAATATTTACTCATTGGTCGGGGTTCCGTGACTCTCCAAGACCGACTCACGATAATTTCTCGTTGGGACGCTTAAGAGCCCGTTGCGAGGAATACGACTACGAAAGCGGAAGAGGAATCACGGAGCGATGAGAAAGAGAGAAAGAAAGGTAGAGAAAGCGGAAGAGACGGAAAAGAGTGAAAGAGAAAGAGAGAGAAACTCCGAGCGAAGTAGAAGAAGAGGATGAGCCTTGGGCGTCGAGAGTAACGTTCTGCTGGCACTGACACCAACCGCCACGATGATACAGACCTCGCGAGTGTCTGGAAGCCACGAGCTAGCCTTTTTACCCTCGCTGCTACTGACACATTTCTTGATTTTCAGAACAATGGGGTCATAAAGCTCCCGGGAAAACGGGGCCCGCCAGAACCGAACGAGCGCGGTCGCGTCGTCGTCTGCGCTCGTGGCTGGGCCGTATCCTTGGTATACACACGAAATGCATTTTGAACCGAGTTCCGACCGAAACCTTAGAGCATAGCTCGAACGTGCGTATCCTGCTAAATAACCGAAAAAAAAACATCTTCATGTACCATATATTTATATAGGGACGAAAATTCGAAATGCTCATCGAGAGCGCATTCATTGGTGAACGCGACTGAAGTCACCTCCTTTTCCATATATTGTCTTATTTCTTTCCTTATCCGCGCTCATAGCTGCGACGGTCATGGATCACCTGCAAGGATTCGTCGGTCAGTCCGATGACAGAATTCGAACGATTCGACCGCCGGAGTCATCTGCTTCGGTTTTCAAGTTCCCAAGTCGAGTTTGGAAATGATTCTCCATTCTTCATTCCCACAAGCTTGGTCTGATTCCATTCTTCGCTCGACGAAGTCCGAGTTAATACACGGTGATACCCTTCCCGAGAGGGACCGACGAGTGGTTCGGTGGATATCGAATTATCAAGGAATTTACGAAATCCCGAACGACAATAAGAGTACGGGTGTCATCTCTACAATAGTCTCATAGTCGGTGACCACAACGCGTGCTTTCACAGCTCTTCACACACTGATCGAGCTTTCGCTTTAGCCGGTTTGGACGCACGGAACCGTACAGCCGACAATCCGTATTTCTGCAAGCGAAGGGACGAAGAATCAACAGCCCGACCGTTTATTTTCGTGGTTCTGTGCGTTCCCCGGGATTGAATCCGTTGAAGGATGCTCGAGAGTGCAGCCACAGGCTGATCGTTCGCTGGGAGGATAAAACGTACGATCCTCGGATTTTCAATCTAACTCGACTTCGGTATCGAATTATCACCGATCGTCCCCTCTTTAGCAGAGTTGATAGCAACGACTCCTGTACTCTTCGATATTTCACCTGCCCAACTATTCGTAAGGTCTCTTCGTTCTCCTCACATCTCCACACTAAACCGAACAATTGCTCTAATCGAACCGCAAATAATTGAACAATTCGGACCATCTTTGCTGAACTTCTTTAATCAGGAACTGAGAGGTTCAACGAATATGGAACGAAATACAAACCAGCGACTAGTAAAAACAATTCATCGTGTTGAAGAAAAGACTGTGATTTCCTATAATGACATCTTAGTCCGAAAAAAGTCAAAGTTACACATCGCTGACCTTAAATCAGGAACGGAGCGGTCAACAAGAACCGAGTAGAATATAATTCAGCAGCTGGTAGTAATAATCCACTAAATTGAAAAATACAGAAGCGATTCACCATAACGATACATTGATTCCACGAAAAGTAAGTTATTCAAGGAATCACTTCAAAGCTAAAAGGCCTAGCCAACTCAAATCATCTCGCTTCAAATATGCTCAAGCATCAGGTCATCTTATCAACCACTTAGCATTATTCCTGCAACAGCTGCAACCGCGGTTGAGCTGGTTCTAGTCTCATTCAGACTTTGTGGACGTCGCTTCAAGCCCCATGGAATCCGAAGAACACACAGCAGAGAGTGAGCCACGTGCCGGCACGTCCCGAGTAAATCAGTCAGTCGGTTCGTCGAAAGGCGACGCGTTTCTACACGATTCTATCTAGTCTGGTCTTCACCGAGAGAAAGAGAGAGAGGGAGAGAGAGAGAGAGAGAAAGAGAGAGACTGAGCGCGCGCGCCCATCGTTTGACGGGGTTTATTGGGGGAGTGCAACAGGTCGGGTTAGACTGGAGTGTGTTCTCTCACCACCATCATTAGTCAACGTCACCACCGAGTCTCCGTGTGTACCTACCGCTGCACACAGCTCTCACGACTAGCTCCGCAACTCTCCGCATTCTCCGTTCCATCCTATTCCCTTCGTCGCTCACTCTATTCGCTTCAACTCGTCGTTCCTACCGCTTCGCAACCCCCTCCTCCTCCTCCCTCGATTTGCCCATCCCGGGCTTCTGTATCTATTACGAGCATAACGTGGACTACTAAATCACCCAATGCCGAGGTTTGCCACCAGGTCAGTCATGCGCGGCGTTGTTCCAAAAGCTTGAACGTCCCACGAATGTCCTAATCACGCTGGACTACGGAGATTGGATCGTCGTTGAAACGGCAAACAGTTTCAGGCTGCTTTGACGACGTCGCGGTGACTAATAATCGCGTTTTCCAGATATGACGGTGTGACACAAGTTAGCGGTATCGATTGCGACGTGACGTGACCATTTTTGGACCAAATCACGACGTAGACAGTCATGAGAGGGTTTTTCAAAAACGGGAGGCGATGGGCTTCTGCAGCAGCCATTGAAATTCTTGGCGTTTGATCTAAGACCTTCAGGACTCTCATCAGCAACGACGATCATCAAACCTTAGCTCGCGGACGATTTTTCCTGGACAAGCGACGGTAGCACAATCTCGGAGTCACGCACCTATTCTGCGAATCAAAGATTCTCTCGGGGTCCTATTTCATTATTGTTTTCTTTTGTCTACAGATTTCCATCTTGAATCTTGCCTCGCCCGTAGGACCTGCAGGCGTTGAGCCCGTTTCGTTAAGCCGTTTTCCGTCGGTCGCGTTGTTCGTAGTGGATAACAAACCAGCGAAACCTTGTTTTCGTTGAAAAAGCAGAAAGCAACGCGTAGCTGCCCGGTAGCTGAGCTACACCGAAAGCTTCGTTGGATCTTAATCCTTCGCAGGATCCTATTGTTGTTACCAGCGTGTGGATACGTGGCTTTGGAGTTTCAAGCACAGTCGGAATTCTACACCGACAACCTTCTGCTCTCTCCGTCGTTCCGTTTATACATGTCTTTCTTTGTTTCTCAGTTCTCTTCCTCCCGCTTTCTGACACTTTCTTTACCTTTTACGCGTGCATAGTAGTCGGTGATACCGGATGCTCCTCCACCTTCTCTCACCCCAACCTTCTGCTGGTCTTACGCGGTGTTTCCGTTGCGCGAGTAAGCTCTTTCGAACAAATCCACCACCTCATTTACTACCCTCTGGGATTAGCATGAAAAGCCTTCTTCTTGTGTTCCGTTACGTCTGACCACGTACGCGCAACTATGCTAATTCGTCGCCTCCGAACGAGTAACACGTGTAGTCCACGAGCACCCAGCGACGACTGTTCTACTTTGTGTCTATCGTTTATTATAACTGAAAACACATCGTTGCTTTCATTGTTACCAGAATAATAATACAAGTGGTACAAAACAAAAAAAAACGTTACCTGCGAAAATTTTTTACTCTTTCCTCATTTTCCATCGCATCCCTTACGAGAAGCTCGCTACCGTCAGTTTTCGATTTTATTCTGGACGTTTCAATTGGCGAAACCAGTTTATGGGACAACGTTTTCTCCGTCATTAGTGGAACCACACGAATAATGAAATAATTCAAAGAATCTCATTGGGTTCCAGAGGAAAATGGATACTTGTACAAATGATAATCAAAATGTGAACTAAGCCGAGTAAGCATCTGACAAAGTTGAACAAATAAAATATTCAAGTCAAATAAATGTTCCATGTATCTGAGAATTCTCAATTCGAACGTCTATCAGCCGAGATAGATCGATTTCTCGTGTCCAGCCGGAGGAATCTGACCAGCAAGAGGAAGCAGACGCAGCGGGAAGCTGCGGTGATGGAAAGAGGGACGAAGGACGGCAGCGAGGTGGGCAGGGAAGGAAGGGAGGAGGAGGGGTTGTTTCCCTATGCGGCAAGGTTGAAAGCCGCTGTCAACATCTCTCAGTGGGCAGCGCTTGTCCGGCTAGGAAACCTCGTTATCAACCACCGGCCATTAGGGAACCAAGGCGACAAAATTCCGAGCAAAGTGCCATCTTTCCCAAATAATTACGATCCCGGATGTTCTCCCGACGCGGGCTGCCGGGTCTCACGCCCTTGGCACATCGTATCCAACGTACTAGCCACCTACTGTATTTTCCTTACTTGTCAGACCCCATCGACCCGCGTGTCACCAAGGAGCAACGGTTTAATCAACCATCCCGATATCTCTGCATCCACATATTCAATTTTTACAACGATTACGACCATCGACTTTGCTCGTACCGACTTTCAAATTCATTAGACACAATAAAGTTACAAGCAAATTGTCTTTATTCATAATAAGTTACAATGGTGTCAATTGTCTTTGAGTATTAATAGTATTTATGTTCATTTATGATTCTAGCTCAGCAGTCGTTGCGCAGATTGTAATATCCGACTAAATTTGTTTCCATCAAATCGCGTCAAATCGATAATGATTTTTTTCAAAAAGCATTGTCGCACAAAAAAGTGTAACAAGAAAATTTGATTCAATAAAATCCCATTTACTTTATTGCCCATTTACAACATTTCTCTTTTTCATTTCCTCGTTCCAAGCCGAACAGTTTTATCGTTATTTGCATGTGCATTACACTTTCCGATATGTACGTGAATACGTAAATGAAGGACGAGCGATCGGGTTTCCATTGTGATAAAATAAATGTTGTCGAGAGTGTTGGTCGCGACGGTTTGGGGTAAAATACGAACCGCGCATCGGGCTTACATTAAAAAAAATGAAAAAAAAAAAAAAAAAACAAAAATTGGCAAAGTGGATGTACAAATCATCGAGAGAAGTTTCGTTTCGGAAATGTTGGACCGTCGGTGACGTTGGGTGCCGGTCATGGTGCCAGAGGGTGAGGGATGCTGGGAAAGGGCGAAAGGAGGGAGCAGGCGTTGTTGGAGGGTCGCGTGTAACAACGTGACAGCCGGGGACGGTGTGTGTGGTGGTAGAGGACGGGGTGGGGGGGGGGGGGGGGGGGGTGGCATTTGCAGTAACAAAATGCATCGAACCGCCGCCGTCGAACGCGCACCTACGCGTTAATTCCCGTCCATAAAAGCCATCGACAAATCAAACCTCGGACGTGATTCAGTACCAACATAAATACAACCAGATCAGATTGGGTCGTACGAGCGTGGATGAGCGATACGTCGACAGTCACACGGCCCAAAATCCCGACGAATAAACGTTAATATCCAATAGGCGGACTCATATAGTACCCCACACTCACGCACGTATTCGGATCACCCACAACGGGCACGTCCCCGATTGCGTTTCTCACTCACAATCAGTTAACTTTCCAACATCGTAAGTTTTCAATTTTAATCCGAAATCTTTTCATTAGCTTCATTTCAATGACGGAAAATTCTGAATAATTTTTCGATTGAAATTTTATTATCATCACCTCGGGTTTTATTTTTTTTCGGCCATAGATTTTCCGAATCGGAGATGTTTCTAACGGCGAAATATTGATTTTCGGTCGAATTGAATTACTATGTTCCTTTTTTTCGGTTTTTCGTTACTTGTATTGTTTCCACAATTCACAATAGCCAGAGCACCGTGGCTCGACAAACAAACAAGTAAATAACCAATTCCGAAATTCCAACCCCGTCGAGGCGAACAGACACGTCGCTTCATTCGGACTATTGTATTTCTATTTTTCGCTTACATTCTATTCGCCCCATCGATAAAATTTTAGAAGATAAACGAAAAAGAAGATCAAACAATCGAAAAAAATACAATCACGAGTTCGTTCATCGAGGTTTATTCTCACTAATGATTAGATATATTTTCAGTCCATGTCATTCGTAGGATCAGAATTTTAAAAAACGTTAAAAAGTACGAAGACCTGCACCTGTTTTTTTTTGTGGCGGTGCTGCATTCATGACGTCAGTATTCTTTGCTCAGTGATGCCAGCACCTGCTATCAACACCAGCAACTAACCTTGTTCTTATCTCCGCCACTTCGCCCACGTTTTCTGCTTTCTCGTTTTACACATTTTTTCGTCTATTTTTTCATTCTATTCGAGGTCATTCATTCACCCTATCGCGGTGTCCGCCAGGTCGCCAGCAAGTGGAGGCATCAAGGGGACCGAGCCTGGGGACGCTCGTGGGGGACAGGGTGAGTTACATCATATCGGTTCTCCTCGCTTGCCGCTTAAGCCTCAACGAGTGCCGAATTCATAAAAAAAAAAAGAAAAGAAAACGTTTACCGGACTCGGTGAGCTTGCCGCATCCCTCTCGAGCTTTTCCACGTCTCTTACTAGTGTTTTTTCTTTGCTGCTTGTCTCCCACTCACCCTCGAAATGCGCTTGCGTCCTCTTTCGCTTCAAAAAAAGATCCATAAAACCCAAGTAGGGTAAAATAACAATAAACTATCCGTATAAATCTTCCCGAAGTTGTTGCGATAACGTGGACGATTATCTCGGAAAATGGGTTTACTTTCACGGAGACGTCGCACGATAGGACAAGATGATTTGGGTGAGAATGAAAGTCATAGCTCGAGGCGGTAAACAGACGCTTTTTACCGAAGTTAAAACCAAAACAACTCATGGATGAGTATAAAACCTTTTCTCTTGACTAAAAAAATAACGACACCAATATCAACTACAACGACAACAACAGCAACAAAAACTATTTGGAATGACGTGTTTGCTTTGATGATGATGATTTTCCACGATATACTGCGCGTAACATGTCTCGTGAAAGTAGTGATTTCAGAACGTTTATTCGATATGTCTTTATTGATTTTAAAAAATCCATCCATAAAAGCTCTGCAAACGCCAACGACAACTGTAAGCGTCTGTACTACTGGGTCGATTATGGGAATCTGTCAAAAAAAAAAGACCCCAAGGAGAGGAAGAAGGGTACGACAAGAAGCGGTAGACGAAAGTTCCCCCAAAATTGAGTGTGTTGTGGATTAAATTAATGCCGAGATTTTGTTGTCCCTCATAGGAACTGTATCACCGAGTGTAACTTGTATGCTTCTTCGTGAAACGCCACACAGCCGGTGGAAGGTGCAGGTACAACAAAAGTATTCGTATCTCCGGAAGGGGGAGAGAGCGAGAGAGAGAGAGAACCCAAGATAGTGAGAGAAAGAGGGAGGAAGAGAGAGGAAGAGTGGCAACCAAACGTGAGTCACTTATCTCCCAGTCCGTAAATAATAAAAATATAGGCGTTACACGACCGTATATCAAGTTTTGTCGTGCGCTCCATTCCTACGGTTTAAGATAAATTCCCGAGGGTAGCACGCTTCGCTGACATCAACCGTGCGGGACGAAGAAATGTCGTAGGTCATAAAAGGAAGAAAAAAATGTTTGTAGTCCTTCCTCATGAGACGCTCAAATATTTTACATACTGGACGTCAAGATATCATCCAGGAAAATCTTCTTTCTTATAGGCCCACCAAATCACGATCGCGGATTTAATGAATTTAAGGCTTCTTCGTATTGGACACATTATTGGTCCAGCACTACAGATTTTAACCATCGAACGCTGATAGTCACGAGCTTTGGTATACCAACGATTAAATTATGATCTAAAAATTGACAAAATAATTCTTTGACCTAGCTGGAACCCTTTTTTGGTAACAAATACATCGAAGCCTCTACACATTCCTGACTGCTTCGTATCTCATTCTTGGGGAAAACAATCCGACATTCGATGATCAACCCAATCATCAGAAGGAGTCAATCCTGCCACCAACAATAATCAAAAGGAATCAAGATCGTGGGACCTTCACCTCGATGACCGTCCATTCCGCTACATCCTTCGAACACCCACCATCAAAAAAGATCCACGAAATGCTTCCGACATAGACTTGGACCGTGTACGCCGGATCCCCCGATCGTGATTTCGATCCCTCCGTCCGGATTTCTTGATTCCCGAATGGCGGAGGCAGTTCACCGTAGCCCGAAGCTTTATGAACTATGCTGTTGTCTTCTTCGTATTATTCCGTTTGTCGAGGAAGGATCGCTGCAAAATCGGGTGGAGCAGGGAGAGAAGGGGTCGCGTTCAACCGGGTTTGCTGATTCATCGAGTCCCCATTAATTACCGACCTCGCCTTTATTCGTTCGCGAAGGGATGAACCTATTGCTCACAGAGCGGTTAGACGTCGCGCCGAACGCTCGGGGCGATTCGGTGCCCATTGTTCTTCGCGTCGTTCACACACCTACACACGATCCTTCCGCACCTGCCGCGTCGCGGACTTCTCTTTCACCTCTCTCCCCGTTCTAACAACCCCCGATTCACCCCCAATTCTCGCCTCGATATCTTCTGTCTCGTCGATAATTTTGCAGAGTGAAATAAAAATGAGGAAAAGTGGGTAGTGCACGGCTATTGCCAGGATGAGAAAGTGCGCGGAAGGATGCGAACGGCGCGAAGAAGGACGAGAGAAGGAATTCTGCGGTGCATGGCGTGTGTGGGAGGCAAGGGTGAGGGGTTGAAAACTGGGGTCACCGGCGAAGGCTACGTATTAGCTGCTGTGCATGCCGAGAGAGAGAAAAAAAGGTGGAGTGAGAGGGAGCTTTCTGCCTAGGCGTTGGACGATGGTGGGCGGAACCAGCTACGCCACCGACGACGTGAGAAATATTTTTTCGCTCCCGGCAACGACAATCGCGCGCGGCGTCCAGCGTGGAAACCGGTCGACACGGCTTCTCGCCACCTTGCACCGTACCGCAGACATTTCTTTTGAAATAATGCTGTGGAAGGTTCGGAAGGTGCGGGGACGGTATTTGTGTGTGTAGAGGGGTGTGTTGAGTTCGCGGAATTGTATGCTTGAGAGTGGTACAGGTGATTTCAGAAACGACACAATCGGCACCGTTCATGTATTATGCATATCACGAACACTTTTCGTTCGAAGATAGAAGTGGATGATGTTAGACAAAAACAGATTTCGAAAAGAATTTTGGTGCAATAGTAGATCATAAGAGTTTGGGCATCTTGGATTTATTAAGACACCAATCAACGTGATAACTATGTGAGAATTGCTGGTTTTTTTGAATTTTTTCGTTTATCAATTAGATTAATAGCCGCCTGGATTTTTTTTTCGCTTATCGAAATCGGTATTATCCTGCACAATATAAGGTTCGATTTATTCCTTCTAATTTTGGAAGAGATACTTCTGAATTATCTAAGATGATGTCTCAAAAAAAAAAAAAAAATGGCTCCTAACGACTGAAAACCTTACTCCTCCAAGAATTGTCGGTAACAAGGAAAACATTAAATATTATTAATCGCATAAAAATGTTAGGACCGGTGTAGACATTTTTTATTCCGATAACATTTTTAGAGATTACTAACCATTCTGAAATTGAATTTCATCGAACCCTTTACTCCAGCTCAAACCTGTGAGTACCCGAAACTTTCGTTGATAGCGAAAAGTAAATTATCATCAGATGCCATCAAACAAACAAAAGTAATCTAGAAATTTCATTGTTCTGGCATCCAATCACCCCGAAGATCCGATCGCTGTTTACATCATATTCAACGAGGTGGACGTAATTCACGCGACGGTACAATGCCCATTCGTTATACTCCCACGTTTTTCCCCTATTTTCATTTATTCATCAAATTTCCAACGAGATAGGCAGGCGTCAGTGAACGCGTCAATAAAACTCGATGCAGGCTTTGCCAAACCTGCATTAGCACAACGATGTCGAATCGTCATCGGAGTGTGTATGCACCAGGGCTACCCTTCAACGAGAGATGATTCCGTTCATATAATCTTTTTCATTTTTGTTCGCGATTTTTTTATTTGTATTTATTTTTCATTGTTATCATCACAGAGAACTCAACATCATCCCGACGTCAGCTACCCTCATCGAATACTGTTCTCCACAGATGTGTACCAACAATTATCAGTCGGCTTGCTATGTACACGCTCATGTGGTTTCCACAGGCTCGAGTAATGCGAGCTGTGAGGTATCATCGCAAAACCTACCCCTTCTCCCTCCCTGCTCTCTTTACCTCCCACGATTTTCGTTATTCCCGTTGACGTTTCATACATTGTGTTCGGCCGCGACGCATGTCGCAGCTGATGCGATCCCGTAATAATTCGTTCGGACCGGTAACCGACAGGTGACGGGTCTGATGCTTGCCAGTTCGTGACGTCTGTCAACTGTTAATGTTACGAGAACCGACGTGCGTTTCCGACGATGGGGTGAGGTCACAACCACCACCACCGACACCACCACCACCACCACTGCCTCCAGTGACATAACCAGATAGAAACTACGACGGAGAAGGGGGAAGGTAGAGGCGAGGGGCGAGAGATAATCAACCCTTCAACGACTAGTGGATTCAATGAATCCGACGATGAGCATTTATATCGTTGGAAAGACATTTTAGTAACATCAAGAACAACAATATAATAATGATAATAATAACAATAATATTAATAATAATTAAATGATAATAATAATAATTTGATAATTTAAGTTTGGGGGTTCGTGAACATTTATATTAATAATATATAATATCCCGCACAAAACTCACTGGGTTTTTCTAAGTCCCTATCATTCCTCGTTAGACTGAAAATACGTAATCGAGGATATACCGTAGAAATCTATTGAGAAAATTAAACAATTCGTCTCGTTCATATTTTTCTACTTTATTCGATCGAGAAAGTTCATCAACGCACAACTCTAAATCTCTCGAAGAAAATATTCATCTTTCTCATCTTGTTCCCGATAATAATCATCGTCATCTTTCCCGTCTCCATATCGGCGTTCATCGACCGCTCTCAAATCCACATTACGTTCAAACGACGCTTTTATTAACCCTTTTTAATGCATATTAACTAGTCTCGAGCTCAGCAAAAATTAATGGAAGAATCGTAGCCGGCTCGGCAGAGCGGGGGACGAGGTACGAGGGAGGAGGGGGTGGTTGTCAGGTTGTTCCACTCGCTCCGAGGGGTTTTTCGAGCAAAGAGGAGTCTCTCGACCGTCGCGCTCATTCGAGACGCGAACACTCGGGCACTGCGCCGTGAGACCGAGAGAAACGGGTGAAGTGGAGTCGCCAGGGGGCGAGGGGTGATGGGGGAGGAGGGTACGAGAACATTCAGGAGTATCACCGTTAGCACTCCCTATTAGCAGGGTTCTTCATTGGTGCCAGAGAGCGCGCGAGCGAGCTTCGGCCCTCTCGCCAAACGATATCGTATAAACGCGTCGTTAATTACTTACCCCCAGTACTCGTGGACACCTCTTTCTACCTTTTCTGCCAGCACCCTCGCCGCGTTCTCTCAGTGCCACTGTATCCCTCGCCTCTCCCGCCCCCACTCCTGGAACCTCTTCCCCGTGCTTTTTTCGCGTTACCTTGTCCCATCTTCCGTCTCTCTTGCCACTACTCGCGAGGTTACGACGCGATGTGTTAAGGAAACAAACGTTTATTCGAAAAAACTAATTGAACAGGAAGCCTTTGCTACCCGGGCACACGGACCATACATGCAAGCCCACCCCTCCCTCGGTCGGCATTCTCTTACGACAATTTCCCTCTTCGTCTCCCCGCACCTTTCGCTCTACCATCCTTCGCCTCTCCTGCCGTGCTCGTCCTGTCCTTTTGCGCGATTCTACTGCAGCTTTGCTACTCTCGGGGCATAGTTAAAGGGGATTATTCCAGCAACTGGTCGGACACGACGATGGCCATGCGCAACCATGCAGATATTACTACCTTTGTCTGTATAGCTAGTGCTGTATCGTACATACAACATTGAAAAACGAAGAGACCGAAAAATGTCACCGAGAAAAAAAATTGATTTTACGAAAGATCGGATGAGAATAGAAAATCAATGATAATAATAGTGTGGAATGAACTTTCACACTCGGAATAATTTTGAAGAACCTTCCTGATCATTTTACTTGTCAAAAATGTAATTTTTGAATTTCTCAATAAGATTAATATTAATAATAGCGAGAGAAAATTTCATTTTGGCAATGCTAATATCTTGACCAGATATAATCAAGAGCACATAATAATCGAGTTCTCGTAATATTCCAACAGATCATTACCTCAGTCTCAAGTTATTAAAAAAGAATGACAATTTAATGACCGTCCCATCACAATTAATTATCAATGTTATCATTTATTTTAAAAACAGAAAAATACGCTGTTACCATTCTGTAAAATATCATTGACACGTCGCGTAGCTGCACTCTGTTCCATCCCAAGCGGTGCAATGGGTGGCGTATAGTTGCAATATCGTCCATCGGCCATCCAGATACACTCGGCTGTACAAAAGGTGGAACGATAATAGGCGAGGGAGCCAAAGCAACTTTGGAATGTGAACGCGGTACACCGGAGAGCTGTGCGGAGAAGACAGAAACATTCGCATGCACTCGTGGGCGCTCATGTGTGCGTGCGCGTGGGTTTCGTTGCAGTGTGTACAACGTACATACATACGGACGGTGGCGCTATGGCTGCTAGAAAGAGACGGTCGGAAACACGGGCGAAAGCGAGAAATAACGAGTGAGGGTCGTTATTTGTCACAGTAAGCGGCCTTTCTCGCAGTATTATTTCCCGCAAAGTGTTATTAACTGCTCTCATATTTCGACTTTTTTTCCACCCCTGCCTTCTTCTTGTTATTTCTTTTGACCGATAGAATGTGTGTGTGTGTGCGTGGGAGGGGGGAGGGGCTGAGAAAGAGGGAAGGGGTAGGGAGATGCCAGGACACTAGATTTTCTCTCTTCTCCAACTGCGTTCTTTTTATTACTTCTTTTTTTATCGTTAATGGCGTCCGTTCATTTCGTCGCTAAACATCGTGGTCACGAGTAGTTATTTAACTGAAATTTAAGCACGGCGAGCCGGAGGTTGTGAAACGGTTGAACGTACGTCACGAATACCGGAGCGGTTCTCGTATCGTCTGAATATATAGTCACAGGGTAGATTCCAGCCCCACCTCCCCTTTTTCCGAGCGTGCACAAGCGAATAAGTAAATTCTGGGAATAGCCCCCCTTCAACGTTTAAACGGAATAGTCACGAGACAACCCCGGAAAAGCTTCTAAATTTCTGTACTTCTGGGCTTGGGAGTTGCGTTAAGCGACGAGTTATCTCGGTGCAAAAAAAACTTCCCGGCAGTTTCTGATAATATTATTAAATTCGTTGCCTCTCGATTTTGACATGAGACATTTTTTGTCGTGACTCAAAAATCTTATTCCGATTTAAATACTCGAAAATGTCACTTGATTATTAGTTGTACGCCCCTCACATCGTTGTCGTGTATTCACGACCCTCTACGATTTGAAAAATAAATAAAGACTTTTCTTCCGACAGTCACTATCAGGCTATTTTTTTCTGAAAGATTTTTCTTGAGTAGAAACCGTAATTTTTGCGCTTTTTTCACCTTCAACAATTTTTTTTTAAGTGAATATTAAATTTGAATGACATCATCTACCGCACGCTTCAAAAGGAGTATCAACGAATATATGATGATTTTTCCAATTCGACAAAATTCATTAGCTCACTCGCGGTCAGTCATTAACACTGCAACGAACTTTGAAGATTCTTGACGAATCACTTTCACTGAGACGCCAGACGAGAAAGTGAGTGCACAAGTGAGAAACGCGTCATGATTGACAAATAAAAAGTTCGAAGCTCGAGCTTTCGTAAAAATGCTTTTTTCTCTTTTTTTAATTTTTTTCCGTACGCCGCTGCTTCAAGTGGTGAATCCGTAGATCACGGAAATACGTCATGTGTGCTCATACGTCATGTGTTTTCATTAGGAGAGAAACGTGAAAATGGGGTAACAGGATGTTCTCCAACCAACGTTAAAAGTATCACTGGACGACACAAGCACAACGGTGTACTTTGTTCGCCACCCGTAACGTTGCGAACAGGAATGAAGGAACTTTCCGTCCGTTCATTCGTCTCCGTTTGCCTCGGCACTCAACTCGTTTCATGATTGATGATCGTTTGATTCAGTCACAGTGGACAGCCACCGAGTCGCTCACATTTTCCGGTTGATGTGAGCATCGTTTGTCATCGCCGACGTGATCTCCGAAAGCCCGTGCTGGTCGACGGTCTCCGTGCCATGTCCCACAGCATCCGTTGGTGTCGTGCGAGTAGAATACTACCGTATGTACACCGCCCCGGCAAGATATGCCACTTCTCTCTGGCGGTCCGTTTTCACCCACGAACTCGCTCTTGTTTTCTCAATTTTGTCTCATTATCACTTTCAAATCGACGTGAAATAGCAAGTGAACGAACAATCCTTGGCGTTTGTAATTAATATTACCGTCAGTATTATTTACTATTCACGATTTTCGTAAGTAGACATAATGGAACGATAATCAATAATAATGCAATTCATTATTAATAATTCAATACATTGACAGCGGATTTACTTTGCTAGCTATTATAATTAATTATATTTATTTCTACAAAAAATAGCACGTAAGACTATTGGTATCATTCATTATCATTCATATTATTATTACAATTGTAATCATATAGCTATAATGTCATACTTGATAAAATGCCGGGTCCCCGGCCTTGTACAAAATTGCACCATCGAATAAGAATTCAATTCAGTACGATGTTATCGACAATGTTAAATAATTTTTTAAGTAGACATCGATTAACCTCCTTTTCACAGTCCAGCATGATTCTTGCTCCCTTCATCGTTACAATAATTTATGAATCAGGACGATGTTTGCGTCCGTTGCACAAACAGCACAAGCACGAGCTTGCTCGGATAAGAAGTACGATTTTGGATTGGATGGAAGAGTCGGAGCAAGGTCATCAAGGGTAGGAAAAAGCAAGATGGAAGATCCTTGCGTTCGATTTGAATGGAGAGGGAAGGGATGATGGGTGGCGTAGAAATACAGGCAAGAGGTGGTGATGGTTCCTGGCTCGGATGGTCGCAAATCACTTTAACTGCTTCTCGGAGCAGTTTGGAGCCGCTAATGGCGTCAAGTGTCTCAGATACCACGGGTTCGGGTCGCAAACCGTTCCGTTGCACGGTTACAACGACGTTCGTTTCTCGTTCCCCTCGTTCATGAGTTAACAGCGAGTGATATTCCCTTGAATCGACTTTGTTTAATTTTTTCTTTCGTTAAAGTAATGGAATCCGTTTAGATCATCACGTCACGCATGCTTGAAAATGTAGATTAATTATTTATTAGATCTTGTGTTTTTTGATGAATATAATGATGATAATAATATATAGTTTAATATATATTTCATTATTATTAATAAAATATCAATTCTTGCCCCACGGGCTTTAGAATTTTTTTCTATATTTCATTCAAGGTATTTTTCCTGGATGTCGTTAGTAGTTTAGCTTCGAAGGGATGGAAAACCACAAAATGCTCGTGACTCGATATGGTATGTAGTAGCACCATGAACAAAACGGGAAACAAACTACGGTGAAAGAATAGTTAGAAGCAAGGTTGACACAATTACTAAAACTCTTCATCGAGTGAGAAAGGAATTATACCGATTATTAAATAAATAAATAAATAAATAAATAAATAAATAAATAAATAAATAAATAAACAAATAAATAAATAAATAAATAAATAAATAAATAAATAAATAAATAAATAAATAAATAAATAAATAAATAAATAAATAAATAAATAAATAAATAAATAAATAAATAAATAAATAAATAAATAAATAAATAAATAAATAAATAAATAAATAAATAAATAAATGAATAAATGAATAAATGAATAAATGAATGAATCAATCAATAAACAAATAGATAAATAAATATTGAAATAAATAAATAAATAATTAAATTAACGTTGCTGTTCCAATGGATCACGGTTTTGGGTGAGTCCCGGGGGTTCCCTGCGACGAGCGGCGACATTCGCATGAGGGGGTACACGTTTAATGTCCAACGTAGCAAGTGCCGTTCACGGTGCGTGCCCATTCCATCTTCGCGCCATCCGACACGCTGGCCAGCGCGCGGAAAACTGTTGGTCTGCTCTTGCTCACACACGCAGCAGACTCGTTCGGCCATCCGTTACATCTATAAATCTAAGATAACAATATTGCCAACCCTACGACCGTGCCCAAGTAATGAATGTTTGTACAGAAACCATTAGCGCAAACGGCAAAGCTGCTGGCCCCGCCGTTGGCTGCAACGCTCTTCTAACGCCCTATTCGGTTACGTTTCGCGTTTACAAAGCTTCGGACGCGTACATTTAAGCTTCCAACGAAAACCCATTTCATCCCTCTTATGGATAACTCAGTCTCGTCGTTACCTTCATTTGGTCACGTTCAAAATTCATCCACGTCGACTGATTTGTTATCCGTGAAATTATTATTAATATTTTCATGTGGACGCAAATTTTGCCGTAAACAACGATATAGTAGCAAAGGTGGGGGCAGGCCAGTGGTCGATCTGGGTGGCAAGGTGATGAGGCAACATCGAGGAAGGATGATGTTTTTCAGTACGTACATTTATGAAGAAATATAAATGGCACAAAAAAATAATAATAACAATGCCCAGCGAATATATTGGATCGCGATGCACCTGCAGTCAAATAAAAAATGGCGGACGTTCATTGAGCGTGGATTTTGGAAATTCACGAGCAGCGAGGAAATCAGTGGTTGGGGGTGGTTGATTCTCTTCGCTCCGTGTCGATGCTTTGCCGAGGTTTCGGGGTTGGAGTCATGAAGAGGGAGGGTGGAGAGAAGGGAGGGACCCAATAGCCCCCCCCGTCCGCTAAATCGACATGAACTGGCGGCGCGACCAGAAATTTATTTATTATTTTTGTCGTGCTATTTTGTATCGTGCCCAACTGCGGTGAAATTAAATTATTATTTTGCCAATATAAATCATCGGACGTTCGTGTATATCGTCGGACCCTCGGTCCGTCTCCCTCGCTCCCCTCGTTTTAAATCCCCGTTTCACCCAAAATGAATATTTATATTTTCCACTGAATTACTCTTTCGAAAAACAGTAACCCAAAAGCGCACGTATACATACGCACACACACGGTTATACGCGGAGTTGCTGCTTCTACCCCGGCGTTGTGTATTTTGTCGGGATAAAACATAATACGCGAGAAATTGAAATATATTCAATAAATTATTTTATCGAACGATCGTGGTTACGCTAATCGGCGTCATATCCTGTGTGTGAAAATTCACGTTACCGTTGGCTGCGCTTGATTTAAAAGAAGAAATATATTTGTTTTATTTGTTTGTTCTTTTTCGGATGTTATTTATCATTGAATTTTTTTTTTTGTTTCCTTCGACGATGAACGAGACAAAAAATCAGGCACACCGCAGTCTGTTTAATTCAGGGGCAATACAGTTTTTTATTAAAATTTTTTATATGCAAATAATTCGTTCGAATAAAAATAAAAAAATTTAATTTTGTTGACGGCATTATTTGTTGATACTTCCGTTGGCAGTCCGACGTGTTCTGCTTCAAATGTTTGACACGAGTGTCTCGTAAAGTCCTTTCGAAATCTTCCAAACGTCTTTCGCGCTCATTCCGAGCACGCAACGACGTCTTTCCTCCCACGAATCTCGCTTTACACCCCCCGATCCCCCGACCAACGTTCCCAACACACGAACGACGACCCGACTATCAACATCCGGAAGTAGCGTTGCAAAATTGAGATTCACCATATCGTACGACGTAACCGCAGTTTATCGGTCACGGTGTATGCACAGCCTGATGCGCCAACCACGGCGCAATATTCCGTAATAACAATGATTTGGTGTGCGGCGATGGTTTCGCGCCGCTGGTGCCGTTCACGTTTACCGCTAGTGTAAGCTCAGGAGCCAGACGTACCCCTTGTAACGTTTTCGTACCACGGCTTTACACGCGTGAAGAGAAACAGAAAGAGAACGAGAAAGATGCGATAAGATACAGGCTGAAGGGAACGGTACACGTGCGATAAAATAGTGTGACTTAGTTATATTTATGTGTGTATACAATCCTCACTATGCCTTCCATTTCTAAATTACTATTATTATTATGCTTCGATGTTATTGTATTGTAATACATTATAAATTACTTTTAATAAAAATATGTTAGGAATTAAGAAAAAAAATTATTTGAGTTATAAATAGATTATTAAATGAATGAAAATCCTTAATTAATTATCAATAATTTGATTTTATCCCAACTATTACATACATACGATCCTAGCGAGGTCGCACCTCTCTTTTGACCACCTCCCTCCGACCTTACCCCCCGGGTGACTCTAACCGCTGGAAAACTATTCGGCAGTATAGCTTCCGTACAGCGATACTCAGAGAGCCGAAAGGTAGAGCAGAGCAGAGCCCAGGCCACCCCGTGAGTTAAGCGTTTAATAAGCTTAATCACGCGACAGATCTGTGAGATACAACTTGCTTCGTTTCCCCACCGCCACCACCACTCGCAGCAGCAGCAGCAGCAGCAGCAGTGCCTCCGGGTAACCCCCTTCGCGTTCGAGCAGCGCGCCCCTCAGGCCACATGCCTGCCAACCCTCAACCAACCACCCAACCAACCACCTCCCTCCCCCCGAGTTCTGTACCATCTGCTGTTAGTATTTTACCGCTCGCACGGTGGTGGTTCTCCGTTCTCGTTTTCCTCTATATCTGTCTACCGTTCCCTCGTTCCCGAGTACGAATGTGCAAGTCCTCTTATGCGTTATACGGGGTGTGTTACAGGGTCTGGGACTATTAGCGGAAACTGTTTATTGCCGTAGAGAACAACGGATATGCGAGAGATTATAGGCAGTGAGGTCAGCCCTGCTCGGTGGCCGCTCGACGGTGCTGCTCGTACGAGACTATCTCGACTCGGTTTGGGAGGGTGGTGGCCCGTATTACGTTTTGTCGGGGAGCATTCGAAACTCGAGATTAACGTCATTTTCGTTCATCGGGGGTTGAAGGGGGGAGGGCGGATCGCGATAACGATTGGTTCACATATTTTCCGATATTAAGGCTGCCGCTCGACTCGGATTTCCAATCGGGTCTATGATAAATTATCAATTTTCAATGTAATTGAATTTCTTGGCAAAACGTTTTATTTCAATTTTTTTCAAATTGTTTATTACGTTGTTGAACATTTTTATGACGATCCGGTGATTGCTCGGATTCGGAAAATTTTGTTTTTAGTTTCTGAATATCTGCTAGGAACTCCGACCGGAAATTTTGATCGTCGGAGATCAAACAATTTTTACGAAAAGTTTTATTTTCTTCAATCGGATGCACTTTATGGCTGTCCCTGATATTCATTATCGATGATAAATGTATCGTAATGAATTTCACAATAACAGATACATCGCTGTTATGATTACGAAAAAAAAAACTTAAGGATAATTGCTCTGATCAAATATAACTTTATTTCGCCTCGAGATAGATTTTATTTTTTTCGACCCGCGAAGTATCCAGACACTCGGCTTTTTTTTCCGTGTCTTACATCGATTCATTTACTCTGCATTTTATTTACTTACTTGAATTTTATTCGGGTTTTCTGGTCCATGATTCCCAGAATAAAAAATCTTCACAAGGCTATTGAAAATATTGAGAATACTCATTGATTCAACGAAATACTGACACCATCTGCGATGGATCGCGGCATTGCATACCGAATCGTGACATCTATCATAGACCGCCGTACACCCAAACCCTAAAAACGACTTCAAAACGTTAAAGGTCGTCGTCGCGGTCATAATAATGGGCAACCACAATCGAAGTAGAGTTGCCAACAGAGGCAACATCGCCCGCCGGGCCGATTCCTCGCCGACGTCGTTCCTTCTCCGTGCGGCCTCGTAATTCGACTCGGATTAACGATAATTCCGTCCATAGAATCTTAGAGAGCGATTGTTCTCTCGCCAGTTAGTCGGCGGTCTGGAAGCTCGGTGGCGTTTAAACGACGCGTCCAGCATCAGCATTCGCGAGCACTGCGGATGCAACGGGGTTGGTTGGGAACGGGCAGGCCCAGTGGCTTTGCTCAGCCGAAAGCTCACCAAGGGTAGCTTTCCTCTTGCTACTCCGGTGGAGAGTCCTAACGTTCCCCATCGCCGTCGCGAGCAGCGTCGAATCGTGTTGGATTCGCTCGACGCTGCGACTATCCTGGCTCGTACCAAGTGCGAATAGTTGGCGAACATTGATCAACCTCGTGTGCATCGAACAATGGATGGGGATCGTCGTTGAATTCCACTTGAAACTGCTTCACCAAGTCGTTTTGCTTCCGGCGCTGATGCTGGCTCAACGGCCATTCATCTTGCCCAAATAGCGAAGTAACGAAGCAGCGAAGCCCGGTTTCGTTCGCGCGAGCCCGAGATGTGCGAATGAAAATTATTTTTACGGATGGTTTGATCTTGAATGGATAAAACTACTTGGGTTAGAAGAATGCATTCGGCATATTTTCTTGGGGAAAAATATTTTGAGTATTTCGTTAGAAAAATGCATGCGGTATTTGTTTTCAAGTAAAACATTTACAGTGGAAGCAATCGACTCGAAATTTGAAGGGATTGTTTTGTTAACACTCCAAATTTTTCATCTGTTGTACTCCGTTTACAAAAAATTTCGACAAAACAGACCCTCACTGGGCTTTTATGCTCGCTCTCCGTGATGTAATCCCCTTTTGAAGAGGCACCCGCAAGATGGTGGCTGCACGAGGATTCCGGGGTTGAACGATGACATCCCGGAGGCAAATCCGCGCTCGGTTTCACGAGCGACGCATCAACCCTTTCCTGACAAATGCAGTCCACGTCGACGCGCTCACAGACTCAAACCCTCCGAGGCAATTGCATAATTACCTCACCGAGTGCGAGAGTTAACGTTGATATGAAATCGGTGATTAGTCGTTTTCAAAACAATCGATCTGGCTGTCGCTTCGTCGCAATCGTCCATTCGCTTTGCTTTGATCGCTTACTCGCCTCATTTTCGTTTCAATATTATCGCGTACGAGCAATCTCCACCTATCACGATTACATTCGCAACGTTTATCACATCCAAGCCTTGACCTCGACTTTGTTCATAAAAAATTAAAAGTCGCAGAAGTTATTATTAAAAAAAATGCTGTTTCAGTTTTTATCCGAAATTCTTCAATTCATTACAGAGAGCATAAGTTCAAAAGGAACAACTCCAACACACTAACTTCCGAAAACCAAATTCTGTAGATCGAAAATTCAGTTAAAAAACCCGCCAATCCCAGACCCTCCACAAAACGAAAAAATGCAGGCACATCGCAGCATCAAACGTTCCTTCACAGAACACGTCAACATGACTCATTGATTTTCTCAAGAGTACAAAGCCCCTGCAAACTGAAAGGATTCATCGTAGCTCCCGAACGACGGAGTAACACAAGACGTCCGCTTGGTTATGACTCACACCGTGCAGGATCAGCGGGGACATGGCCCAAAGCACGAGGTGGAAAGCACACGTTGGACTACACCGTATACGCTGTCACTGAGTATGTGTCTGTGTATACGTGTGTCGGTGCAAGGTCTGACAGAGACGCTTACGGAACCCACCGGCCTCCGGTTAATGGACCTGACAAGCATAATTTCGCTTACCCTCGTAGCCAACCTGGCTCCGCGAGCCACCCCCTGTCATAAGTGTAGTTCGAGGTATTAACGTGCCCGCGTTAAGCATACGTTGAGGCGGTGAATTCGCGAGCGGTGCTCAAAGGCTCCGCTCGCCAGCGGTGTTTCTACATGCACCGGGACTTCTTGTCCACTGCTGGGGCGAGTTGAGGGCTGGAGGCGGGGGTGGTGGTGGTGGTGGTCGTTCGAAAACCCGCGCGAATACCCTCGACAAGATAATCGGTAAGGACGCTCGGTCTTCGGCAAAATTTTACTCCCACGCCTTTCAACGACTGCAACGTGCTGGGGAAAGCTTCGACCGCCATCGCCAGCTACCCCCGCTATCTCCCAGTCTCTTCTAGTCCTAGACCACCCTTCGTTAGCCTTCCCCGGCCCTCGCGACATTCATATTTAACGAGTTGGCGAGGCCGCGAGGCACACGAGGTAAAATACGCTTCCTTTTCTCGGCGAAGGAGGGCTCTCTTGGTTCTTCAACGGGAAACCTCGGACGTTTCGAGAAGCTTCAACCGGAAATTGCCGAAGTTTCCAGTGCACCGGCACAGAGCGAAAGCATTTGGCGGAAGAGAAATCTGTTGAGAGTGCACGGAAAATGTGGAGGTACGAAGGTGGATCGAAAAAAAAACGAGTTGCAAAGAAAATCGATCGTTCAGGGTGCGAATGTCTAGCCGATTCGAGGATTGCAATAAAAACTTGGTAACTCACCCTTGAGCCTTGGTTCTTCGTTCAACTTTATGCTTCTTTAGGATTATATTTCGCTTTGTGAAGAGAGCTACAACTATTACAAGTCATATTTCATATGGCCGATACATATTTACGTACATATTTGAAGTTTTCTTTGTCACGCTACGTCTTCATCTCACCTGTTCACTCAGGAGTTTGGGGGTGTCGATTAACTATCGCCCGGATCTTCGCTTCCGACCACAGTTTCGAGTAAAGCGATCGAGGATGAAAGTAAAAATTCTAAGATATCAATGAAGATTGTTAGAGGTCTTGGGCGGTATCGATCGACCGGCTCGAAAGTTATAAAAAACTCAAAAATTCTAAGGAAAAAAAAATTTATGCTGACAACAAATGCCCCTCCTTCCAATTTGATTAATAAAAAAAAGGAAAATAAATCCGCCAGAAAAGTTCTATGCAAATGAAGTTTTTTCTACGCGGAAGCCGAAGCTGCTCGACGCGTTTTCTCACCAGTGAAGCTGCATCTACCGTGGGCCGAAAATAATGAAAAATACAAAGAATAACGAATTTCCATCTTGCAAGGTCGAATGATCAACGCTGAGAAAACAATGAAAGACGGAAAGTGAGAACGAAGGAGGAATCAACGAACGTCCGTTAATCGTTGCATTAAAGTAAACGACTTCGTTCAATCGCGAAAGCTTCCTTCCGAGCATCACGTCGGATACTCGCTGCACCAACCGGGGATATACCCGTGTGACGAAGAGGGTGGTGAGCGCGGGACTCGGTTGAGGCTTGAGCCTGAGCAGCAATCATCATTAATTCACTATTCCTGCTGACAAACGATGGGGCTATTTTCGCGGCCACGGATAAACGCGATGGGATTTCCCCTCGGCACGAAGAATACGATTAATTTTTCTTTACCCAGCGGCCCGCGGCGTTTGGTTGCACGCAACCGCCCTTGCTTTGCCGCCCCTTTTCCACCTTCCACCCTGCCTTCGTGCCTCCCGTCGCCACCCTCTTCCCCATCGCTCGAGGCTTACCCTCGCGAGGAGCAACTCTTTCGTCTTCGCGTCATCCTTCACACGCTCGACGGGGAGCCTTGTGAAAAAAGCTCGAACAAATTTTTGTCCACCCTTCATCGTCACAATCTAATACACGTTGTCACTTAGTTCGCTACCCTCTAGCGGTTCTCATTTATTATACATGACGCGCCTTCGTGTTTCACCGGAAGATCAGGAAAAATTTTCAATAAATGATCGTGTATTCATTGTTGTGATATTATTACGAACAATATTTTTTTTGCCATATCAATGATTTCCTTCAGTTTCCCATCAAGCCTTGTGTCTGGATAAGTTGTGGATAACTAGAATCACAATGTAAATTATCTTAAATCAAACAGCTTTCGTGTAATATTTGGAAATATAACGTTGACTTGATTAATTTTTTTTTTTTCGTAATATTCGAAAAAAAAATGCATTAAATTGTACTGGATATTAATTTATATATAATATATTTCACTATGACAATAAGTACAAAACAATCGCCGAATTTATTACCCCCTCGAACTTCGTTACGTCGTTTTCGCGCGACTCGAGGCGATCCGTGTGCTTTCGGTACCCCTCACCCCTGTCCTTGCCAAAGAGGGGAGGGTAGAGTAAACACATAGAAGATACCCCGGAGCACAGAATAATAGGACGTAGCCGTCGATAGATCACAAGGTGACGCGGCGTATAACAGGATTCTATCGAAGTACCGCGACGCACGTCGGACTGTAGTCCGCGTTTGGAGGGTAGGATCCACTATACAGCCCAGTAACTACACTGTTATAGCAGTTTGAGTTGTCGTCTCACTTACACAAATTTAAGCTTCGCAAACGCGACCAACAGAGATGGATAGAATGCGAAGGGCTGGTCGGGGGGTGGCGATGGTTCGATGGGTGAGGGTCGAAGCGGCGGGCCGAAGGGAAGAGGGATCGAAATTGAGAGGGTGCAGGGGGGGTGGTGGCAGCACACCTAACGGCCGAGCAGCATTGATACGGCCGGATCACAGCCACCGGACCAATGTATTTTACTGCCCGAGGCTTAGCGCTATCGAGGCACGCAGTCACCCGCCATCACTCCGTGCCCGGTATGTAGTGACGGTAATAGTCACTATATCATTGGCTCTTGGTAATACCCTGGCCTACACCCCCGCCCTCCCCCCTCCCATCCCCCCTATGTAATGTTCGAAATCAAAATGAATGTATTTCGGATAGCGATAAATACGTGGCCGATCCCTGCTGCTGCTGGTGGTGGTCGTGTTGGTACTGGTGGTACTGGTGCTGCCAGTGGTGCTGGCGTTGGCTCGGGCCACTGGCGCATCGCTTAGCCGCGCGACGCTGCGAAATGAACAGGTGATCGTAATGGCGCTGTATGGTTTCCCCGGACCTTTATTATTATCACTGCCATCGACCTCGCCCAAAAGCTCCGACCAAATCCAGCACCGAGTACTGCCGATCATGCGGATCGTAGGGAACGAAAAAAAATCAAGCTTCACGTCTGGGACGATTTGATTCAGATTGCCCGGTGGCTTTTGCTCATTGTGGGCCTCTTCACGATGAACCGATACCCGTTTCGTTAGTTTGGGTATGTTTATTTATCCGAATTTTCATTTCGACTTTTTTGTTTTTATTGTGATGCTGTCCAAAGATAATTAATTGAACGAAGGAGGAATTGGAATATCGGTATTGTCTGGAATTTCGTGCACTCCGACATTTCGAAACTGGGACACTTCTTTATTTTTTTTTTTCATCTAGAAAAACCAGCAAGTCTGCAAAAGAAAATTCGTAAATTATGAGGAACACGTTGCTTCACGTACAGCTTTTCTCGTTCTTCCTATTTCGCTCCCTTTCGCACTGACGAGCTTGTCCCCCGTTTTTCTTTCTCCTCCAGTCTATCTCTCGCCGCTGTCCCTTCCTCCTCGTCCTGCACCCACCCCCGACCCCCCCTCCTCACCCCCGCCCCGTCTTTTCTCTCTCTGCTCGCCGTGGAGATGTCGCGCCCCTAATTTATGTGCGCGGGCTACTTCCCGTTTGCGGAGAACGCTCTCTCGCGTCGCACCAGACAGCCTGGACGTAGCGCAAGGGCGAAGGTACGCCCCTGGAAGATATCTATGTATCCGTCGCGGCGTCACGACGTCTCACTAAATCTGGTGGTACGTGTCTGAGCGTCGGGGCCACACCGGCGGCAGCGTCCCAACGCGCCACACCACCGGCTAAATCAACCTGAGTTAACTCCGTCTCATCCGACACGCCGTTTCCGGCTCCACCGCGTTTCTCCTCGGGACCGCTCTCACCGCTGACAAGACAGTGAGAGCGTCTGGTCGGGCGTCTCTCTTTCCCCTCAACCTTCCCCCTTCTCTGGCCGCTGTGTCCTCATGCTTGCACACCCACAACTGTAAAACGAAAAGAAACCAGACATTCGCACACCGGGATGGAACAAAATTCGTACATAATTTTTCCAACCCCCGACGAGTTATAAATAATACTCCGCGAGAACGTTATTTACGATTATTAAAACCAACGGTTGCGAACGTCTTTCAACTTTTGAACGTCTGTCGCAGCTGTTATTCACTATAATTTCATAGTAATTTGAGTTTTGTTTTGCCAATATGTTGGACGGGAACGAAGAATAAAGATTTTTCGTGCTCGACAGTCAAGTTTTGGTGATAAAAAAATCGAGAGAGCTTTGGAGTTGTTATTACATTGGTACTTGATGCTTGAAACTTTTCGATTGTCCCAATACTTTGGCTACAAAAACGACATGTCTCTGTTAATAGTCCAGTTGCAATGAACAAAAATTCTATAAATTTTTAAATTAAATCTTAATTTGGTACCTGAACCATACTCATTTCGAAAGCCAAAAATAGGAGGGCACAGGAAGGGATGAGGTCGTATAGTGGTTCGAAAATCGAGGAAGAGAGCAGATGTCGAGTTGAAAATGTACGAAGATACACGAGACGGAAAAAGTACTGCACGAAAATATCGGATCGATGCAGTAAGCCGGACTTTAGAGATTCGACTACATACAAGATTGATCCGCGGTAGCATTAGTTCCGGTTAGCCTCCGAGCTACGCGAGTGTTAATCTTCATTCGTATCTGCTTCGTTTTCTACGCCGCAGGTTTCGTCGAACGCGGCGTAGCTCGGGCGGCTCTTCGAATAACTCGCTCTCGTCTGTTCGGTTGATTACGTCCAGTTAGAGCCACACCAGGCTCATCACTCGGACGTCGAATCTCTCTTCGCCTCCGACTACAGGTCTTTCCATTTTCTGAACACGATTGAAGAAAAAAAACCATAACCAAAAGAAAGAGTCATGGATAAAATTTCTTGAGATCCTTCTTGTTGAAGCGAATAATGCCAACATTCGATTTATGCAAAAAGCTACAAGAACTGAAACATTGATGTGGATTTATATACAACAAAAATATCTCGATTCGCACATTTGACTAAACCAGCTCACTTCATTTGAACCCGCATTAGAATTTGACTCAGACGTCAGGAAAGAATCGAGATTTTTTTGTCCTTTCAGCCTTTCCTAAATACGTAGAAATGGAAAAAATTTTTTTTTTGAAAATAACAGCTTCCTTGATGACAAAGCAATATCGATGAAATCAAAAATTAAGAAATATCGCTTGGATCCCTAAATAAGACACGGTTAAATGATCCAACTCGTACGAATCCGAAGCACAATCGACAAGAACAATCCCCAACCATAGACATTTCAGTCAAATCCAGACGTCAACTGGCGCAAGCCGATTCTCAAATGAGAAAAAAATATAAATATCTTCGATCTCATATCGCGAAACCTACCTACACAAACACAGCCACAGCGAATGATAGTACGAGAGCACAGACGAGAGGCGGGTGGTCGACTACGCGTAGAAACGTTGTGTAGCGTGGAGGCGGACGTACACGAAATCCGATCGTAATTTCAACCGCAGCCCGCCGTACCTGCTAATCCATTCATACCCTGCTTTCCCGGTACTCGAGGCGGGCGGTGTGGGTGTCTTTCCCGCTGTACGGCGAACAGACCGCGGCGGCAATAGCACACCGGCGCGAGGCTACGCGTGAATGTGTGGGAGGGGGGATGTACACAGAGGTACGGATATATCGGCCGGTATTTTAGCCGCCATGCGGAGGTAATGGATTTAGAAACGCACGGCGGACACCGGGCCGCCCCCGTGTTAATAACAATCCATACTTATTGCCCGCATATTTTACTGATCCCCGCGCGCCCTCTCCACCGTACCGACTATATTACAACATATGGAGAGCATAAACTTTTATGGCTACCCTTCTGCCGCGGAGCGCGCTTCCTCCGTCGCTACCCCCGCCCGCCCCCCCACCCCCGCTCCGGCCATCCACGACCATTCACCGCCGGCCTCTAGCGCCGTCTCATCCTTTTTTTTCCTCTACTTTCACTAATTACGCTACGAGCTTGGCCCTCGCGAAGCCCGGAGAGCAGCGGTTCGCTTGAATAACCCCCGGGTTAGAATGGGGGTTGGTTTACGTAACGGAGTTGGAAAACGCGAGGGGCCCAATGACTCCGCACCCCCCGGAGAGCCTAATGGTCCGAACGTATCGCTGCGTATTCCGTTTCTCTCTTATTCTTGGTCTCGAGAAACTTCTTTTTTATTCGTTTCGTTTTCGTTCTTTCTAATAGAAAATATATTCCAACGGGAATATCCTACTTCTCGGGGCCACACGCTGTTGCCTAAATTGCTTGGGTTTCATGGACGACTATTGTTGGAAATCATGCGAGGTTGTATATTTGAGCCAAAGTTTTGTGTCTACGTATAAATAAATACTCAGAAAACAATTGACCATATTTTGGGAAAATTTTCGCGAAAACATTTTTTTGCAGCCCTGACCCTCAATCACATGGGTGAACCCCATCGTCAGCGGGGTTGTAATGACGAAATCTTGTTCACCAGACACATCAACTCTTACCCCAACCTGGATTTTTCATGTATACTCCCGAGTTCTGAACGACATGTATTGATTCGGAATGAGAGGAGCCAACCGCGGATAGAAAGCGACGGCGAACTCGGGCTTTTTCTTCAGTGAATGTGGCGGGGCGGAGAGGCGGGGGTATAGCTGGGGCGGCAGAGAATGTCCGAGATAAAATTGGTCGCGGTGATGGTGAAGCATCGAAAATGCGGTGACGCCGGAGAGTTAGAGATCGTACATCACCGGAAGCTCCAGTGAGAGCATGAACAGCACGAGCATTCGCCGCGACGGTGGCGCCGCAGGATGAGGGGTTGGATCGGTCCGACGACTGTGGTAGATTGTCGGGGTCGCTTCGAGAACGACGCGGCCGAGGTGGAATCAGTGAGGGAGTACGAGTATACGGCGAGAACCGAGGCAATGGCTCCTAGCCCGAGTCCTGGGCAATGAAGTCTGTCACCCGATGATGAACGCCCCCGGACGTAAACCTGACGAGTGACTCGGCGGCCGTCTTCGGCTATGACCACTCCGCTGCAGACCCGTACATCACTTTTATTGCCGACCAACCGCTTCCTCTCTTCCTTCGTCCCGCCCTCCGTCCCGCCGCTCGTCTCGCTATTTCGCTCGCTCCCTTCTGCCTGTGATTCCTTCTACGGAAGAGAGTCAGAGATTTTTAAAAGATTTGCGATCGCCCGAACCACACCTCTCCTCCCGCCTTTGCCCTGGAAAGAAAATTCGAAAAGTGTTCTCGATGCCATCGCGGTGATATCTTTATTATTTCGATTCCAAGAATCGAAGATATTACTCGAAATGCCAACGCCGTGCATTTTGGTGAGTACTGGCACACTAAAATCGAAATCGGGCACTTCTCGGAAGATTTTTGAGAGCTACGGGAGGCATCGGCGCATCATAATCGTTCCTCGCACTGCCAATAGTTGGCGAATCACCGAAGCTTTGCTCGCAAATGTAAAAACGATGCCGATACTTTTCAGACGCTAGTCCCGTGCGATCAATGTAATCATACTTGTTTCTCCGCCCTGACTGAATTATGTCAAAGTAATAAGTGAAATTCATCTGCTAGTATTTCTGGCAAAATCAGTAAAAAATGAATGATTATAATGCGTATGTTCCGAATTCACGAGCAAGTGTCATCAAGTATTTATCATTGAATTACGAATAAGCAACGGAACGTGCGAATGGAACGGTCGTGAAACGGGCATTCTTCTGGCGGCGCAATGCTGCGCCTAATCGGGAATGCAGTCATCGATGCTGGTGTGGTAACGAGCGCGTGCGGAAGGTACGATATTTCATGGGTAAAACCAACAAACAGCTCGCCTAATCGGCGTGCCAACGGCAGCGATAACGAATGGAAGCCACTCATTGGGCCACGATTTATAATCCCTCACACAGCCAGAGAGTATTTGCGAGAGAGATAGAACGTTTAGCAGTACATAGTGCAGCATTGTGGATTTTCGCGTGAACCACGGTAGAGAGAAAGAGAAAGAGCAAGTGAGGGAGAGAGTGAGAGAACGAGGATTGTTGAAACGGGGTGGAACTCGCTGAACATTTCGAGAACGAGCGAGCGCGCAAGCGAGAGAAGTAGAACGAGAGTCGTTGTCGGTCCGTGCTTGCTTCTGTCCGCGGCTCGAGATACGCTCGTGCCAGCATCGACATTACATTCCACATTAACCAAATTATGATTTAAGGTCGCGCATTGTCACGGCCCGCGCGCGCCGATTGTTCACATCCAAATAGTCCTCATTCAGCTTCTCACTCCCTCATCTACGTATAAATTATAATACGCGAGCAATTACCTTGATGCGAATAGCTCTGCGAATGGAGACCGGAAACAAAATAGAATAACAAATATTGTTTAACACGGCTTGGAGCAATAGCCATACGCATAATAAATAAATAATCGTGAAGATAAAAAATATGATTAAATCTCAACCATGAATATTTGTAAGATCATTGTATCGCTCACTGGCGAGCGCTTCAAGCAGTAAATGTCTGCGTAAATAAAGCTCCTCATACGGTGATTGTACTAAAAAAATGAACAAAAATTAGAGTTAATATTATTGAGTAGATATTATGTGAAGAAGTGTCACATTAATTCCCGGTGGGGACAAAGCTTACAGCGACGCCGAGAGGCTGGTGCTGCACCAGGCGTATCTTCTCGTCGGCGTTAGATCCATTCCCGAACGGTCTGTGGGATCAACGGTGGAATAGTGAAGCCACCAGCGAAGATATCGTATCCTGGCGCGACTGATGGGACGGTCATGCATGACCTGCGGCGATGTAGCGGACTATATGTGAAACCGATACTCCGCTAGCCGGATAATAATTATAAGTTACGAACTTGCCAGGGTAGCGTTCCTCAGCGTCGGTTCTGGCGCTTGGCCTCTGCCACCGTCCCTCAACTTATTGAAAAGCGGTCGAGAGTGGGAGGGCGAGGTCGTAGCAGCCGTTGCATAGCAGATAGAAATGAAGCAAGGCGTCATACCCCGTGGTCTCGATAAAATGGCGGAGGGACGGGAGGGGTTGTCAAGAAAAGGGAATGGGACGAGGGTCCTTTCTCCTCGCCTTGAACGTTGCTATGCTTGGCGATGCTGCTTCTATATCTGGAAGGTGGAAAGAGGTCGCAACGGCTTAACTGCAACGTAGGTGGTTTTGGTTGGGCTGGCGAGCACCATCGTGTTACGATGTTGCATTAATCTACGGTGGCCCGAAGTATTGGCAGCCGACGCCTAGCTAGTCGATGCCACATTGCAACGACGGTGGGATCATACACAAGCTTCACATTGGCTATCTTGGGCGTTGAGTTGGGGCCGAAGGATGTTGTAGATGCTTAAGGGGGTTGTAGAGACGTAGGACACGAGTCCTGTGCAGGGCGAGACGGGACGAGGGATAGAAGGTTTGGACAGTGCTGGTAGCACCACGCGCGAAGGGGGTAGCCTAGCCTTCCTAAATATATTGTCGGCATAACACGCCGAAGGGGCGGGGAGTCGTGGGGTAAGGGGATTCGTTGTGTGGTATCTGGCAAAGCGTCGGAGACGGGAAAGGCCGACGAGGACGAGAGAGGGGTGCTGAGGGTACGCAGCGAGGGTTCAGCAGGGTAGAAGTATGAGGATGGAGTCAAGGGGTTGGCGAAGGGTACGAGGCCCGTGGCAAGTAGTGTATCCTGTCTTCGTACACTCGTTTCAACCGTGTATTATACGAGGCTGATGCAGGTTATGGGCATTGTAGGGTAGGTGGTTACAGCTATACATAGACGATAGGAGTTGGCACTGTGGCCTGTTGGCTCGGTATAGGAGCTTTCGTCGTCGGCTACCCAGGTCTGCCGTGTGTGGGTCGCCGACTATGTATGATATTTCGTGGCGCACGAAGATACACGGGCATGGTCTTATAGTCACTGTATGGAGGTTTGCAGTGTGTCGGCTGTGTATGTTACATGAGCATCCGTGTTACATAGCATCGTATGAAAGAATTAAGCATTGTCGCTACTGGTCATGACTAGTGACGTACATGGTTACATTCAAAACAACGAGTTGGCAATTTTTATTTATTGAGGCGACGGTGTTAGTGGTATTGAGCCAAGCTTGAATATCAGTCGTATCAGTTAATCGGGAAAAAAGAATAAGGGGGGATTCGGGGGAAGACTGTGTTGGTGATGCGCATTCTCAGAATGATACAACATGAATGCAAATCGTAACGACAAACATTGCTAAGCATCAGCTTGAAACTAGTGAACCACACACATCCATAGGAAAAACGACTGAGAAACAATAGAAACACGAAAACTTTAGAAACGCATAGATACCGAAATCATGGAGTCCTAGAATATTCAGCTAACAATAATCCATAAACAGCGAACCAATGGTTACTCAATCTAACTTGCAATTACATTTAACGAATACAACGTGATACGGAAGTTAACTATTAATTATTGGCATAGTTTCAGAATGGTTCCGAAACGAAACAAAAAAACATAAACGGAAGCAAGAAGATAGGTAGAAGGAGGCATGGTAGTTGAACATTACGCGTTTCATATCTTACCAACGTGCTATCTAATCCTTTCTCTCTTTCCGTTTTCGCTTGTACTTCGCTACGTACGCTACCGGGCACCCATCGCCTCTCGCTACTGCAGTAATCTCGTTTAATTGCCGGCTGTAGACACGAGAGTCCCGTTCAATTAGTTTTTCAAATAAACATTAGTTTCCTTAACACGCGGCCCCCATAACGTCGAGGAGAAACAGAACGGAGTTGGAGGGGGGTTCGGAAAAATCGGTAGGACGGTGAGGTGGAATACGACTAAGGGATGAAAGGGGAGGAAGAGGGTAGTTCGAACGGTTACAACGTCGGTAGAGGTGTAGGAGTTTCTGCACGCCCAACCATTTACCCCATCTCGAATACCCCTGTCCCCTACCCTCGCTGCTCACCCCCACAGCAGCACGTTCAACCCCCTTGAACCAAAGGCTTCTGGAGCAAGCCTGCAGTGGTGGTGGCGGCGATGGTGTCGCGGCCGCTGGGTAAGTAATTAACGACACATTTATACGATATCGTCGACGGCAAGAGAAGAGCGAATGGAGTCGGAAAGGGAGAGGAGACGAGAGGGCAAAACCAGGATCCCTACCGTATGAAGTGCCCCGCTAATAGGAAGCTATGCGCTCGTCGATAGACACCTAACCCAAACCTGTAACCGGGCCGACTCTTCTCCCGCCACCCTGGCTACCTTCCTGCCGCTCCTCGGGATTCCGGACCTGGTGTTCCAACCACTGCCACCAACGTGAAAAAAAATGTCACCTTTGCATTGACCTCTACTATTTTCCAGTTCTATCGATCTTACGTTCGACTGATGTACGTATCGTTCGTTCCAAATCTAGTGGGTTCCTGGATATTATGGTACAACTGGATACTATTGCTCAATCTCCTGTCTTCATTATGATTGTCATGGTTAATTGCATTTGTCCGAGACTACGGAAGACCGAGTCAACGAAAATGCCGCATCTCATGAGCATCTCCCAGGTAGGTCCACTCATGTCTGGCCAAGTGAATTTTCATTGATCTTTACTTAGAATGCAATGAGAACAGACTTCGACGGAACATTTTTGTTTCCAGTAATAATGACTTATGTGAACACCGGTGTTTATGTATGACTGCTCGGATTATCCTTCGAGGGAATGTGAAACTTGGATAACAAGGGGAATTAGCTATTGTCCTTGGTCGATGCTGGCTTTGATGATTCCGTTTGAAGTAGCACCCGGGCTAACGTCCGAACAACGCGACCGAGTGAGTGAAAGAGAGAAGGAGAGAGAGAGAGGGAGAGAGCAAGAGAGAGAGAGAGAATGAGAGGAGAGAGAGAGAGAAAGAGCGTAGGTGAGAGAGGGAGAGAGAGCGAGTTAGCTCCCTGTGAAGTAGCTTGGCTGTCACCCTCGACTTCGCCCGCGAAGGGTGAGCTTTCACAGAGGGATTACTCGAACCTCTTGGCCGGTGCTGCTACCAACGTTAACCGCAAGCCGGACAGCCGTTATTAGCTCGAAGGTAGCCAGCGTTCTAACGATACGGACGGTAGCTGCTTCCAGCGGTTCTCGGGTGAGGGGCAAACAACACTGTGCTTCTTGAATAATTAGAAAGCTCCGGTGGCTGCGACCCGGCCATGCAAACTGGAAACACATAAATGTCCACGTGTCTTCCTGTCCATATTATTGTTTACCAACCCCGGTAGCGACGAAGAATGTCTATGAGCACGAAAGCCAGGCGAAACCTTTTTTTCGATTTTATTCAAATAGTTCTAAGACAATAAGAATTTACGAAAAAAAGGACCGACGGTAGAATTAAATCAATGTAGTGAGTCACATGTATACGTTTGGTCGAATAGGTTGTTGCGCATGATTTAGTGAAGTACAGGACGTGCTACAAGAATATCCGTGCGGGAGAACTCGAGCCACATCGGCCAAACGAGAAATGACAAGGCATTGAGGGTCCAGGCTCGGGAAAACGAGATCCAACCGGAGTAGACGAGGGGTTATCGGCGACGAGGGAGGAATGAGAGGATTTCGAGAAATAGCAAAAGTACTGGCTACTCTCTCTCTCTTTCCTATCATCCCCCTGCAACCCCTCGAGCTATTACGTGATCCTTGCACGACGATATATTATTTTTTATGTTTTAATATCGTGTCGTCGCGGTCGTTCGGACAACGTGGCGTCGAAGAACCACATTGGGATACCCAAACTCGGTTGTCTTCATCCCCGATGATGCTTCCTTCCCTCGACCTCTCACGGACTCGTTGATGTTTCCGGCCCTTTCTTCTGTGGCACGATCCGCCCACCGGGATTTGATTCTTTCGATAATACGCGTAACATCTCGACGTCTCCCGGTCTCCTTCGTAACCCTCTGGATACTGGCACCACGAATCTCCGTTCACCAAGGTTATATTCACCGAAATTTCGTTGCGAATTTATCCAGTTCCCGACCGACTGGATAGCTGAAAATCGTCCGATTTTTATGGAGATTGGAAGCAAAAAGGTTTCTCGTGGTCGATCGATTCAACTCTGATTCCAAACACTTCGCAACATAAAACGGCAATGACAATAAGGTTGACCAGAACTGGAATTCAATTGAAAAACAAAAGCAGGTTCAGAACATCAATGATAACGCAAGATAATACGCGAGTGATGTACGAAAGCAGCATCGGAAAAGTTCGACCGAATAGATATCGTTATTACCAGCCGGCTCATCATTTCGAAATACCTTTGTGATCAAGTCTATTGTTTTCGTCACCCGAGTCGGGTCATTTTAGTTATCGGATCGGTTACTGATAACCCGTATGGTACTTGTACCTTAGTACAAGGATCTAGCGTGGATATATACGCAGTCCAGCAAATTCCTAAAGCGTGGAGGTTGAGGGAACGAGGGATTGTAATAAAAAGAAAGGTAACGAGGGGGGTGCATTGTTCTCGTCGAAGCGACGTGTCTCGCGCCAGGGCAGGAGAGCGATTTAAAGGGTGGGTCGAAGGAGGGTGGGGGTGTACCGCCCCGATAACGACCGGGATAAATCAGCCCGTGTCCAAACGAGGTGCTGCTCCGAAATCAATAATAATGGGCAGGAGCCATTAGTAAAATTAATAAATTATGCCTCACATTATGTGCATTGTGAGTCGCGACGCACGTGGATGTATGAGTACATGCCACTACTACTACTGCTAGTACTACGAGTACTACTAATACCACTACCGCTACTGCTACCACTACTACTGCTGGCTGGTACAGATTGCTATAGATCCTACGAGCCCTGGAGTAATACGCCGTTAATCATATTAGTGAATAATCCACATCTCTATAACCCAGAACCCGTTGCCTCGGGTGTTTCTGCTGTTATAACCGCCGTCTCTACTGGTGGGAACGTTAAGGTTCTATGGTTTTGTTGAACTCAGCTACAAAAATCACATTAACCAGTCGATGATCTATCGTCACACTGATCTGGCTAAATTCAACGTACGGACGCCGTAATTCGGCTCTTCCAAGGTGATCACTAGCGACCGTATACCCGAGTAGCGGTAAATTGGCATAATCCTGTTTTCATATAATCTTAGATTATTTCATGATGGATCAAAGAGTTTTTATGCATACCCGAGAACCTAAAACTATAGATTCTACACACAGAAAAATATCGTTTGTTATTATAGACCTTGTGAGCCTGTATCCTAAATCTTCCATAATCCAATTCTTTTTGCAATTAATAAATTGTTAAACATGAACTACCTCCGTGCACAAGAAAGTTAAAGAATGTTTCAAATAAAAATAAGAAAGTATGAAAATTGTATTTACCAAAATCTATCGGCAAAACTTCGTTGGTTGAGTTGCAATGTTTATGTCGAAACCCCTTTCGGTGGGCAGTTATTTCCATTCAGACTACGTCTCGGGTAGTTTCGCAAGACTCTTATTAGTAATTTCCGGAGGACTTTTGGCACGCTGCAATATTCTCGCTGAGGGACATTATCGCAAACCTTCTTTCTAATCCAAGCTCCCAACGCGAGAGCGAAAGAGAGGGTTCTCCCAGTGGGTGGAGGAAACAAGTGGTAGTTGTACATCGAAAAGTTGTGACCAAACTCCAATAACCTCTGCTCCTACAGCAGCCACTGTGTTTGCTATTTAGTATAGTTATACTTGTATGTGTATATAAATACATACATATTTGTGTGTGTATATATGCCTACGTAAGAAACACGAGGAGAAACAAAGGGCGCATCTCTTCGTTAATGTTACCGCAGTCAGGTCCCGGAGAGATTATAATAATCTGGGTTTACGTGGCATCTCCCCGACCGGTTAATTTGAGGAGAAAACTTGCACCGTCGTTTGCTCAGCAGCACGGAATTCGCCGTCTCATCGGTCTACTCGCACTTTCCCCTTTCGCCTTTCTCACTTCTTTATCCTTCTCACACCTTCATCCCCGCAATTTGCTTATCTCACTCCGAAACTATGCTAACCTCACAAAACTCATTGGCTTCCGGTGGAACTTGACAATTTCGCAACGTTAAGATCCATTCCCCGTATTTCCTATCTGTTGCAATTGACAATTGAATAAACTTAATCGATATCACCGCGAAAAAAATACGTCCAGCGTCCGTGGCCGCACGAGATACTTATTCGACCGAAAATTAAAAGACGAAAAGAAATTTACCAGACCATTGGTATTTAAAATTCGAAAGCTCTAGGCTTCCGACAATGTCTATCATATTTGCACTGTCTCGTATCTACTTCGTTACTGAAGTTGTATCACAAGTGGCTGGAAAAATAAACGAACAAATTTTTGAACTATCAGCGGATAAGTGATGAAATTTTAATTGAAGAACAAAGAAATAAACAAAAATGTATTTCGCCTTGACGATTTCCGAGACGACGAGAACGGATGAGATTTTTCCTCGCTAAGCGCGTTGGAATAAGATTGGTGAGGGTATCGATCGTGATTATCGAGGCGCCGGACTTGCCAGTCGCTAAGTAAGGAGGACTGGTATTTATGCGGGGATTAAGCTATACGAATAGCGACGAGGGTGCGTTCTCCAAGTTCTTTCTCTTCCGATCGCTTGCAACAACGAACCGGCTCTGAGACAATAATTTTTCCGAGCCTTTTCTCCCGCCCACTCGCGTTATCTCAAATTCTCTTGGAGGGTTCTCATGGACATGAGCGACAAATTTCATGAATCGCAGTAGTTTTTTCCCAGTCAAATGAGGATTTGTAATCTTTCTTTTTCTTTTTAATGGATAAACGGTTGTCTGTGTTTAAGACGACAAGATCGATTTCAATCATTTATATTTACAATTAATCGTATCAAAATAAAGATTAAGTGTAGGCCATTGAACATCACCTTAATTAATGAAAATTTAACTAAAGATCGTCGACAATAATAATTCGAGTTCCGTCTGATCTACTTACATTCATACGAACGACATACTGAAAACAATGAACCCCAAAACGTCATAACCGTTGGGTTCCGCCTACTCGTGTTCCGTCATGCCCGTCGTCGTCGTCGTTGTCGTCGTCGTCTCCAACGGGGGATGCCCAACCCAACGTAACATTAACGTCACCGGGTTTCTACGACGGAGTCACAATTATGCACGAGCGGAAATAACATTTACTTAGTCGTGAGTCGGCGTATTATGGACCTGGCACGTATCACCTCTGAGCCAGAGCTCAACTCGCGGCTGTCTCTCGGTTCCTTCTTCTCCGTCTCACCGCGCTATACGTCTCAGAAACGGCACAGCAGCTTAACTTGACTTTAACTTCCTGTCGCCGGAAGGACGTACGTGTCACCCGTGTATGGACGACGCAGGGCGCGGCGACATCGTGCGTTTCAAATGTCGGGGTAACGTTGACGTCGACTATGAACGCCGTTGAGCATCACCTCCGACTTGCTTTGTACCATTCTACGAAACTATCAACTTTCTCTCGGGTCAATAATTCATCCCCCAGTCCATCTCATTGTAATCGTTCCAACAACGTCCCAACACTGTACGATATTTCATACAAGCAAATAACATAAATTATATCATATTTAATCAATGAGCCAACATTTACGACAACACCAGCGTTGTGGGAAAAATTGTCTCATTGATGATTTTTTTTGTTTTGTTTTTAAACTTTCCATCTGAGGTATAAAATGTAATAAATATAGAAGGACCGATGAATGGGTTATGCAGGTATCGCAACTCTTCGAGAACTACTTTTCTTCTCCTTCGTCGTCGGCTGGCTCGAGTAGATAGCCCAGCGTTCTTAATTTACGATCGTCTGGGACTTGAGTCTTCCGGGGGGGTGGGCCGGGGTCGGGTCGGACGGGGGGCTCGGGGGCGGGGGCGCCGTCTCCCAACGTTCTTACATAAAAATCAGGAAACTCAACGCGAGGCCGCCACAAATCATCGTCTGTCATCCGACGAACGAATAGCTGCCCGGGAATATCGCTGTGCACCTCGGTTACCCCGCGCCGTACCGCAAGGACTCCGAGAGGGCGCGCCGAAGACTCTCGTGCGGCAAGCGGTCAGAGTTTCTCGATGGGAAACGATGTGGGGTTGGTGAGGGGCTGAGGGGGCGAGAGAAAGTAGAAAGAGGAGGATGGCACGCAGAAGTAGGTACGACGAATCTACATCATTCTGTCGGCCCAATGGACCGAAAGATGCGCTCCTGCACTTCGTCGCCACCGATACTTTTGCTCGTGGATGCCATCGTGTCAAAGACGTATTTCCGTTCTTCTTTGGTCCTTTCCATCTTTCACTTTTTACAGTTACTCTCGGTTCGGCTTGGTCACTTTTATTCATATTATATTTTGATTCGCACTCGATTTCCGATATATTTTGGGGCCCAGAAGCATCGACAGGATTTTCTGTATTCAATTGAATTATAGTTTCATTAGCGAATAAAATTGAAAAAATTTTAGCTTGGTCGACTGACGTTGATTAATCGATTGTAACGACTCAATATGCGTTCTGAAACATTTTTTCTTTTCTTAACAATAGCTAATGTGAAATTCTGTCCCATTAAAATTTCAATGGTATAAGGTCGAAGTGGTTCTGACAATTATTTCGATAATTCGAAAGCTTTTAAGCCCAGTTCGGAATGTTTTTCGTTGAAAGAAACGCAAAAACGTAGAAAATTGCGCTCCACACTCTTTTCTTACGGGCTTCAACCTTTTTTTTCATTGTTTTCCATCGTTTTCACGATTTTTCGCTCGGTCTGATCGGATGATGCTTTTTCCCCTTAGCGGCAATATGATTGCTTCTTTTTTTCGTTTATCTTTTCCGTCCTTGCGTTTAGACATTGACTTCCGGTCTTTCGCATTTCCTTGTTTTCTTTCATCTGCAAACATTTGTATTTTCGGGTAAAAAACGGAAACTTCCCAGTCGGATTTTCTCGGGCGAGGTAACGCGGGCCATTGTGCGACTGCGTACAGAGCTCTCTATCGGTTTTTATTTTTCTATTTTATTTTTGCCGATACTATGAGCGGCAAGCCCGAGCAGAATGAGCAGAAAATTATAGACACAAGCAGAATGAAAGTCGTGTCGATAGCCGCCGGAAACTTTCGAATTTATTCATTTATCTTGAATTGATAACAACGAGCGAAGGAAAAACCCGACGAGGACGTCGTTCGTTTATCTCGAAATTACGTTGTGAAATCTTTGTTCTAACGTTTGAACAGAAAATGTTTCGGTAAAACCATTACACAAGTGTACCATGAAAGTTTATTTTTCCGCTTTGATCGAAGCTCGCGGCGTACAAAGACCGGAATTCTGTAGAATGTCCGGAGCATTCAATTAGCGAGTCTAAAGTATTGGTCGTTCTTTCACACTTTTCAGAAACCCGGATTTTATCCCCGAACCTTCTCGTGGACCGTCGAGTCGTTGCATAAAAGTCACGACGCTTGGGTGGCTATTGTTCTGTTTCCTAAGGATTCAAGGTTCGCAGAATAATGGGACAGTTGTTATAACTCGATGATGAAGAATTGATAAAAAAAATAAAAGAAAGTTCTTTCTGGTGTAAATTTGATTGCGACTGAGAGTATAGAAATTGAAAATTTTCAAAGACCATGGACAAAGATGAGGCATTCATTCCATAAAAATGTATTTTAAGCACATTTTGAACCAAACAATTTTCATTAATTATCATGACACATTACAAATGGTCGCATTCATGCAATAATAATAGATTGTTTCTATAAATTATGATTATAAATATATTTATATTCATAATATATTTGGTTCCAATAGTAATCATAATCCATGAAAATCTAGTAACGAAAGTATTTCAAAAACATTTTCATTAAATTCATGCCCATCCCTGGTCATAAAGAATAAAAAATAAGAGACGGTGACGAATCAAGCGATGTAAACTAGAATGTCCTGTATATTGACACAAGTGTTCGAGCAAAAGGCGAGAGCAGTCGGTTGTACGTTGAGAGATTGGGGAAGGACAGGAAACATTGAAAAAAGGCGAGAAAAAAATACCAACAACGCAGGCAGTGCTGTCGCGTTAATTATTTTTCAGAGAAGGCTAAGTAATTTGCAGGTAGGGTTTTTCCGGGCTGTTTAGTCCGGGTTGGAACGAGAGGAGTCCGTAATCATCCGCAGATGAAAGAGCTGTCGGAGTGTCGAGGCGAACGAAAGCTTCGCAACGGCGACGTCAGGGCAGGGCCACCGGCACGAACGATACACCCATGTGTCGTGTGGACCTCGAACGGAGCCACTCTGCTTTCAGTGATGCCGTTGCTGTGTTTCGCTCCAAAAGACGAGGGCTCAACCCCTACGAGTGTACCACACGACAGCGTCACTACTCAAAAGAGACCACTCAACCGTAACACTATTATTATTATTATTATTATTTTTATTATTGTTACTAATATTATTATTATTATTCTTATTATCATTATTATTATTATTATTATTGTTATTCATTTTTTTAGAATTGAGCAATCAATCGGGCAACGAACAACGTCGTCCTGTGGTTTTTGGAAATCAAAACAATAATTGATAGTACGAAAAATTAATACCAATGTATCGAAGAGAACCGCATTTTTATTTTTTCTTGAGCTGTTCATAATTGTTATATTTACGACGAAATAAGAATAATGAGAAAAAGATGTAACTGTAAATGAGACAAAGGACTCTGATGATTTATATCGCGATTTCACGCCAACGAAACCGGATCGTTATTTCAGAATTCGCGTATTGCACCTGTTCTCTCACTCTCCTGTTCTCGCTTTACTTACTACTCTTTCTCCCTCCCCCTTTCTCTTCCTCCCCAAGCTATCTCTACGTCTGCTCTAGCTGCTCTTCTTGTGCTCGTCGTGGATGCTGTATCCTCTTCCTCTCTCTCTCTCTCTCTCGCTTTCCTCCTCTCTTTCTCTCTCTTTCCCTCTGTCTCTCGTTCTCTGTCCCTGTGTTTCATAGGCGTCCGCCCCATCGCGACTTAATCCCACGATATTTATTCGCATAATAATACTACCGTCGGAACGTTTTGAAGAATTATAGCTGTCCTTGCCTCCGACGATAAATGAGTCCGAAGGATTAGCTAAACAGTGGCTCAAAAATGTTATTATATAGCGGCATAAATATTCATGAACGACCGGGCACGCTCGGTTTTAACGCCGTATGGCCAACCCTTGACGACCGGAAAAGTACCCGTTTTCGACATTTAATTCCAAAACCAACCAAATACAGTCGGACATTTCGTTTTGTCCCCATACTGGACTCATTCATTTATAATCTGAAAGATAATAAAACGGGCATCCATTCGGAAAAATACTCATCGTGCGTGAAAAAAATGGATTTATTTCGTAATGAATGTCTTTCTTTTTAAAGTAAGAAAAAGTAATGTGAACGTTTTTCGTCAGTGACCGTTGATTCCGTCGACTTGTAGAACATACCGTGGATAATTGACCAGATAAATCACGGACGAAGAGGGATGGCCAATAAGGAAGGCCACGTAGAGGGCGTGTCAGTTCTACCACCAAGGTATAACCGCGTGGCGACTGACGTATCATCACCCGACGTTGATCAAATGATATCGTCGAGTGGTTTCCGCCGACGATCGTCAATTGGGCCAGCTAACGTTTTCAATTCAAGTAATACCGAAAATCGTTGATTGAAGTAAGAATAAGCGAAAAAATATTGCAAAGGCTTACGTCAATTGTGTATTTTGTGTGGGAACGCGACAGTTGATGCCGAGAGAGTGGCTGTGTAACCCATAGCTACAATTTCGTGTATTTGATTACATTTTCCCTTTTTCATCGTCATTCGAACGAAATTCCGACAGTCATTCCGTGAAAGAGCGAACAAACATGGGGGTACACTCGTTAAGCCGGATTACACGTACGATTGATATTTTTGCCGGAACGTTTGGTAATCGTATTAAACGTGGCCGACGAATTCAATTTGCTTTTCCTGCGAAACACGGACCCGGAGTCCGCACGAGAGTCCGAGGGTCAATGAATCGATTCGGAATGAATAATAAGCGAGTCGGTCAAGAGGGGTGGGAGGTACGAGGGGGACGTTTTTCAGAGAGGTTTAATGGGATATGTTAAAAGCACGGTTTCGACCAATAAGTAATGTTCGCGAATTTTCATAGGATACAAATTATCGGATACTTCAATGAAATAATTTTTCAATTTTCTCTGTTAGTCGACTGTATCTCTAATTAATCATTTCAAAAATTTTAGGAAGCCAAATCGTAAGTCCAAACTCAAATACTCAAAGGACCTTTTTTGTTTATCTTTTCAAGTCCTTGATCAAGGTTCCATCAATTTTCTACCTAAAACGAACGATTGTCAAACTAACGACGAAAAAGAAAGACCGCAGAATAGCAATGATGGTTTTAATTTTCATTTATTTCCGATAAGAATAATAATAATAAAAAATTAAAATATGCGATGCACTGAAATTGATTCAATGAAAATTCCATGAGCCAATTTCGAGACGGAAATACGTAAGTTCGGTATTGAAAAATGTGGAACAAGCGAGGGAGGGTTTTCGATAACGTGATAAGGCGAGGTTAAAGCGATGTTTGGCGAGCAGGTTATAGGTTAAACGGTGAGCCAGAGGGGGTGCAACAGGTCGCGTCAACTTGGGTGAATTTTCAGTTCCAGGGCGCGCGTTGTCTGACCCACCACCACCCCTGACTACTCCGTGCCGCACGTTGGTGCTGCTGCTGCTACTGCTGGTGGTGCCGCTGTCGCGGATAGCAGGAGCGGCAGCGGGGCAAGAGAAGCCAGGCAGGCAGCCACGCGCCCCTCCCTCCTGCGCCCTTGCATCCCCCGTATGCCCGCGCCACGCCATCATTAGTCAATGTCGACGCTTGTAGCAAGTAGAGCCCCGCAGAATGCAGCGACTCGCTGATAACCCTCCGTTTGTGTACACCTTGCGCAAATCCCAACCGCAAAGCCAGCTACTCGTACTTCGACGTTCTCGTTCGTCCCCGGGACTCTCACCCCCCTCCCTTGCAGACTCATCGACAAAATCTTCAATCCTCATTCGTGACGATTAATTTCGCTGATGGTTATCGACTGTATCCATGAGATTCCAATTAATCTCAATCCGCAGCTTTTCTGGATATCCAGCGTCAAGACCATTTCCACTTAGCGTGCTTCGGAAAACGTCAGACGTCTCGCTGTGAAATTGATACACTTTGGTTTCTTCTTGACATCTGGTCTTGAGGGAGATAATATATCATCACGACTATTTGTACGCAATTGTGATACCGATCTTGAAAATAAGATCGAACATGAAATTGTTTACAACAATTGAAATCTTATTCATTGATATAAGAATTTAACAAACTGCTGGTCGACCCGAGTCATAAATCGATACAACGGCACGGTTAGCGAGACTTCCGTTTGTCTTTGGCCTTTCCGGCTCGGATGAGGGTTTATTCCACAACGCGATAAGAAGGTAAGCCAGAGGAAAGGAAGACGGAAACGTAGAAAACGAGGCTACTGCCAGGGACGAGGGTTCGCCTGTGCATGGGAGGCCCCGAGGCGGCTGGGGGTTCAGGGGGTGGTAGGATAGCGGCGAAAGGGGTGGGGAAAGGGTTTCGCACCCGCAGAACAAAGCTTGATTTATTGTAATGAGTTTGCGGGAGTTAAGAGTCATCTCACTCTCTCGGTTACGTCGACGATTCGGACTTTCCGTCGCGCTTTAAAACGCCTCAGCAAACTACACCCTGGACGGTTCGTTCGTTCGCGTTGGATCTTCTCGTCGCTCGTTCTGCGAGCCGACCATTGCCACAACGGGTTCAATACTTATGCCGGTGTGGTTTGATGGGGGATCCTTCGGATCAACTCCCGTCATAAACCCTTCTAAGCCACGACGCGGCGGTCACCGTACCCCCGCCCCACCCCCGACCCCGGTGTGCCAACCCGAAGCCCTATTTGCAATATGCATGAGTCCTTTGCATACTGATTGTGTTATTTGTATCATCTACGACAATTCACCGCGAAATCGTCACCTCCGCGTTCGCAAATTCCTTCGCCAAGTGTTCGGGGAGGGAAACTTCAATCCTATCGCCTGGAAGCTTTTGAGTCATTGTCGTCGACTCTCGGGGTGCAGCTTTGATGCGATGCGGGAGTATTTAACCGTGAAAGTTTCGCCGAGAAGCATCTGCGCGCTTCATCGGCACACAGAGACTCGCGGAGTTTTGAGCCTGCAAGGATTTCAACGATAAATAGCAATCGGCATGTCTTTGAATATGTTAACACTCAAACGTTGAGCATTGCTGTCTTCGTAATTTTCAGCTACAAAAAAAACACGCACACACAACCATGTCAATTGATGGAAAAAAATGAATATGGTTGAATTATAATCAACGACGTCTTGGAATGAAAATTCGCAGATTCTAGAGGCCTCGAAATACTTGACACAAAACGACGGAAGGCATGTCATTACGAAACCACTGATTAATCATTCGATGAATCATCGTCGATAACGATAATAAGGAAACACAAGTGAGAAAATTACAGAGAAAAAATCGTACGTCATCTTTAATTCGCAGTGTTTTGAAATTTCGTTGGCGTGACGTGAAAACGTAAAATTTAGCCGTTTCTGAAATGTATGTTATTTTTTCTTGTTACTTTCAGGGTCGTAGAGACGAGAATTGGAGAATAAAGGGTCGTAAAAGGGGCTACGAATGAGCGACGATGGTGCATTTACTGGCCGAACCAGAGAGAGAAAGAGAGAGGGAGAGGGTGAGAACGATTGATAGAGACATACAGATAAAAAGAGATCGAGTTGTGCCGGCGGGGGCTGGAAAGCTACGGCGGGGCGGAAAGGGGAAAGGGCAGGAAGTTCGCGAGAGAGAAAGAGAGAGAGAGCTCGTCGAAACATATCGATTCGGCTGCCTGCCGAAAACGTTGAATTCATTGGGAATTGACGGGGGAGCCATAACTCCCATCTTGGTTTGACATTAATGCCTCCCCTACTTCGGGCCCTCTGCGCAGATAGGCAAGGGGGTTAAGCTCACTGCGACATATTTATGGAGAGGGCGAGATGGTATCGCTGAGCGAGCGAGCAGCCCGGGCCTAGCGCCCTCCTCTGCACCCACACACACACACATCCATACATGGATATAATATATATATCTCATTCTCGCTCTCTCCCTTTTTAGCTCTTTCTCTCGTTCTCTCCCCCCCCCCGAGCAAACATCATTTCTACAATCTACTTCACAATTATCGGGCTCGACGTTAATATTTGACACAGAGCTATCGTCGGGGCTGCGTCCCTATATTCGCCCCCACGACCCCCCCCCCCCCCCCTCCCCCCGCCGATGTTATAATCCAGCATCATTTTCGTTCAAGAAATTAATGAACAACGCTAGTCTGATCGATTCTACGAAATCCAGTAACCGCGGTTTAGTGCTGCTATGGAAGTTCCATGAATGGTCGTTTGCAGATTTTTTTTCTAATGACCATGACTCCTGTGAATATGCCCAAATGAGTTGATAATTAGCAAATAGCAGGAATGCATCGAATGGATCATTTGTGAAAATCAAACATAAAGGTTAACCTTATACGTAACGTCGGATAGCGTAAATTTCGATTTTCAATTCAAAATACCGTGCTTGATATAAATACCGGGAAGCTCTATATGTTTACCGGCAAACATTTTCCTATAGATATTTCCTCTTCTTTAACAATTTCTCTGTTTGATAAATTTTGGTCTGTCAATCTCGCGGTCTTTAAAATCACAAATAAAAATCCTTTCAGCAACCATCCCTCATTCCCATTGCGTGAACCGAAGCAGAAAATAATTCAAAGCTGCAAACGAATATATTCAACCTAACTCGCCATTTCAAACGACGATGTAACAATTCACACATAAATGAATTCTCGTTACATTCTCCTCGTCCTATCCTCGTAAAACAGTCGAAAAGCTCTGTCGCACGGACAAACCTACCGGTTTATACCGAGTTGCGTAAATTAAAGACGTCATAGATTTTCGAGGTAGCCGACCAGGATCAACCGTTCGATTTGCGTCCGGCAGATTACGCGGGGGTTCCGAATTGGGACAATGGGCGTTAGTCTGGCGGGACGTGGTATAAATAAGGATCCCGAGGAAGCTTCTGGGGTCTGGACCGTACCAGCGGCATCAGCACAAGGTTCTACGTACGTACGTACGTACGTACCCCACGAACGTCGGTACGTGGGTGGAAGAGCTAGTGGATGCTCGTTCGTAGCTACGACGACGGTCGCAACGGCTCTACGAGAGGAGCCGTAGCATCAGCATCAGCAGCAGCAGCATCCGAAGCAGCAGCGGAGGACCCACCGGAGGAGCCAGTATTCCGTTGCTGAGACCGGTCGACCGTCCATCTTGGCCGTCGCCGTGGCGGTCCTTATCTGCGCTCACAGCTCCGCTCCTAGAGACGTCCCTTGATCTAGGGTACTACCTCTCGCTCTACCACGATAAATGCCGAGTGCAACCAAGACAACTAATACTTCTATCTTACTTCGGGTATCTACGCCAAACGCCTCCTTCCTAAGTCTTTCTCCTCTAACGTTCCTGATCTCGACCATTACCATCGTTCCTCTGCTCTAAATTTTCGCAAGTCCTCTTATGATTATTTTTATCATTATTATTTTTGATATAAGGAACGTCGTTTTCATGGATGAATTGAGATCTGGAAATCTCATTGAATTGGATTAAAAACAATTTGAATCATATTTTTGTAAGTCAATTGAGGCTTAAGATTTAAGGATTCACCGGACTTTGATGTAACGCAGGGCTTTATTATGAAATGCAACGTGTAGGAGTAATTTGGAACTGAGGTCGATTTGAATTGATGTCAGTCGATTTATTAATTATTCCAACAATTGGGAAATCCAAGTGGTCCACAATTCTCCTGCCGTCGAAAAATAATAACACAGAAAAAAACTACTTAGCTATTGGCAGCTGATCCGTTGTAGGAAATCAGGCAGCGTGATAAGGCTTATCGCATATAATATACAAACCAGGTGAAAAATGTCCGAATTTGCATCAGACTTTCCCTTGACTAACTTGACACTCAGAACGTACGTAGTTGTAAAATATAGGCAGTCAATTTAAATTTTCTATATCTTTTTGCTTTCCCGATCTGGTCAAATGAAGCGAAAGGGTCATCCCCTCTCCTCCGCCACTCACCGGACGCAAAGAACTTTGCAAATGGCGTGAATCGGCCGGACCGAACGATAAGATTCGATGCGTCGAGTCCACTCGACCACTTGGGCCATGTTTCCACGTATAAAACTGCCCTTGACCCTTAACCCGCATAATGAGCCGCTGCGATCCATTATTCATAGGCTGCGACTTGTCGCGCTCTGTACCGAGTCCAAGCTCATAACTCGCTCGATGCATCGCATCGGGTTTTCGATGTGTATATTTTTTTTTTCTTTTTTTTTCCTTTCGCAAATGGAAGACGACGATCGCTGCGGCGCGGAGCCCGGTAAGCGAGACTCGTCGCTGGATATCTGATCCAAACGACTCGACCAAGATTCGGATATAGAGATGCGGCTGCAATGCGGTTCAACAAATAGGGCGGCCGCACATCAAACGACAAATGTTTCCGTTTTACTATATTTTGAATATTTTTTTAACGACAAATAAAATTATCGTTTCTCAGAAATATTTTTCAATGTTATGGTTATATTTTTAGTAGTCAATTTTGGGCAGCAAAATCGTCCGGAAAACGTAGGAAATTCATCGAATAAATATTTTGCTCGATCCATTCAGCCGCATTAGAAATAAACTAACATTAAGAGTCCAGCACTCTTTTTATGATTGAAATTGAAATAACATATTCAAATCAACACCGAAGAAATTCGCTTTGATTCCACGCCTTCCATCGAAGTTTCGTTTGTAGGGTCCATGGGTTTTCACGGAATTCACCATTCCCATTCGTAAATCCGGCTTCCGTCGAATCAATCAGACTCGACGATGAACTTACTCACGAATTCAGTCACGAAGGTTTCCATCCAGTAACCGATTTCCCTCGGAACGCCGTGACTTATTTCCACCACAAAAGTGCATCTACAAATCTTTTTATATTTTTCTCCTTCCCTATGCTTTCAACGGTGTTTCTCACTTTTATTCGTGGCACATATGAGTCAATCCGACGCGCTAGCCCACCCTAGATATTTCCTTCTACCGGACGATTCGCCTCTTCTAACGTCGCCGAAGTCCCCGAGCCCAGCATCTCGGGTCCATCGTGGATCCATGACGGCGTCGTTGCGCCCTACTTGCCAACTCTTCGGGGCGTCGTAACCGAGTCTCGTACCTCCTCCACCCTTCTCCAGCTTCCGTCGTACAGTTGTTTGTGCATATCGGATGAACGGTCGCACGGGTTCGCTTTCGGTCTCCGAAAAGCCGATTTCTCGAAGGCTACAACGAAACGAGAATGTGTTCGTTCGGACTCATGAAAACGTAACGTCGTCCACTACGCCGCAACGGTGCAAAGACCGTCGGAACCGCACTTGGTACACTCGTTGAATAGCCAAGCTCGCTGGGAAACGACGAAAATATTCTGTGATGATAAAAGATACACGGGAAAAAAGAAAAGTCCGGGAAGACCGAAAGAAAGTGGCGACGAAGGAATTATAGAAGAAACGAGTGGTACGGCCCTTGTGGGGATACGGGAAATGACCGAGTGTGCGAATGAATGTACAAACAGAGGTGAATTGGAAAACCTCGAAGTACGATTGACTGAGCCAAAAAGTCGAGAAAAAGTTTGAGTTTTCTGTGTCTTCAGCATTTTTGTTATCTTCATTATCATTCTTTTTTGATTTTTTCATTTTTGTGCTGAAACGATTGTTCATAAGTTTTTTTGAAGATTCTGTTTATTAAGAACTGCTACTGGATAGTGCATTTTTTCGGGACTTCGTTTTTTTATTATTATTAATATCAATTTTCATTAAACTATTTGACCATAGGCTACGTGTACTCATTATTTTGTTAGTTTTCTAAGGACAATTGTATCTCTTGCATGGAAAAATGGGTCGCGGCCTAAGATACCCTTGAGAAAAGAAAAACGAATATGAAAATTTAGTTATTATTATTATTGTTATTATTATTATGATCATTATTATTAATATATTATATTGAATCGGGATACATCGTAGAAACTAAAATCAGGGAAATATGACAGAAACCGTGACACACGTTTTCCAATCCGCGCTTTCGCTTCCTCTCTCTCTCTCTCTCTCTCTCTCTCTCTTACCCTCTCGCTCTTCTACGGATTTGCACACTCGGAAAATTCGTTCGTCAAGATCCCGGTGTACGAATATGTGGCAACCGAAGGTGTAACGGTAGACGGTAGATAAAATGAGGGGTATCAAGCGAGATGTGACTGCGAGGACTATGACTGTCATTGGATGACTCGAGAAAGCATTCGCATCGGGCCAATTCTAATTTTGCACTGGCTCGGTTAATATCTCGTCGTTTGCAAGAGTCCGACGATAAATCTTTGGATTCATTATCATAAATTGGCTCGATGTGGCAGCGTCGTCGACCGGTGATGTTGACGCGCAGTGTCGGCCGGCAGAAGCACCACCAACAGCAGAAGCAGCAGCAGCAGCCGAGATAGGTTTCACGAAACGATGCCCCATATATAGTAGGGGGTTGTTATTCGGGTCATTTTCGATTTTCGATTGCGCCGGGGTCTCAATCGATTCCTAAGAAATAAATATCAAACGTTTAAGTTTGATTTGGCATTTTTGGTCAACCTTTTACTACGCGCTCATCTTAGGTGAAGTTTCCCATCTAAAATACATGCGGTTTTTTTCGGTAATTATATCGGCGGGGTGACTAATTATTTCTGGAAAAATCTAATATCATACGAGATTAGAGGCTATGAATTCTACATTCACGAAAATCATACATACATGGGTCATTTCATGTCGCGCTGAAACCGTTCCTCTGACGATTATCATCCAACTTATTGAAATAATTTTGAAATAACTAGAATTTCGGAGACTCCCGGGATCCCATATTAATTGTGGTTGTTTGAGAAGATTATGCATGGTATTTTACGTTATTCTTCGGTGGAGGGGACCCGGACCTTCAGATATTTTCATTATTTCAAATGTAATTAAACAAATCGGATAATAATCGTCAAAGAATCGGTGTAAACTTAGCACAAGGTGACCCATAGATGTATTTTTTTTCTTGCGTGGAAGTAGAGTTCACACGCGTCAATTCCATATCGTATTTTTTTTTCCAGGAATAATTAATCACCCTATCGATGTTAATACCAGAAAATAGAAAAATTGTGTGTATTTCAAACGAAAAGCTTCGTCTTCAATCAGCGCGTAGTAAGAGTTGGACTAGAAAGGTCAAATCAGGCTCAACATATTTGTTTTTTTTCTGGAATCGATTGAGACCTGGGCGTAATCAAAACCTGCAGATGACCGAAATAAGAACCGCCCTAATAATATATAGCAGCGATGTGAAATAAGGATGGAAAGTCTGAATCGCGGGCCCGCGAAACGCCGAGAGAACGACAGATCAAAGCGCACAGCGAGAGAAGAAGTTCGATCCGCTCGTTTACGCGCGTCCTGTTACGTCGTCTCGTCGTGTCGTCCCAGTCGCCTCGTAAAAGCATCGCGGGACAATCTTGCGCTACAAACACACGCGCGCCCGTGCGAACACGTGCGTGTTTTTTTTGCCCCGTTTTTTTGCTTCTTCTCGCGCGCGCGTTCTTCGCTACTTTCGGTTACGTACAACAGCCGACGACGAGGCTCCTCTTTGCTCCTCCATCACCGCGGGCTTTGATTTACCAACCGTGGAATACCACAATGCACTCTCGCGTCTGTTGAAAATGGCTTTGAAATGTACCGTCCGTCATGCCGGTGGAAGCGTAATGATTCTCGGGGTTGGAAAAAAAAACCAAAAAAATACAAGATAATGTTTGGGGTGAATTGTCGTTAGTCCTTTTTTTTCTAAGATTTTTCAAAACTCAGCCAGTTGACTCCAGTACCTTTTTTTTCACGTATAAAATTACTCCGGCTTGGTAGGAGTCATCGTTTTTTTTAATCTAAAGCTTTTTTTTTGCTAATACATTAATCGCAAATGTTTTAAGCCAGGAGTCAGAAGATATTTTTATCCTAATACATCACATATTATATTTTATCCCTTACGGAATAAATTTTGAATGATTCGCTGGAATTCCTTTTTAATGAAATGTTTCTCCTTTCATTCTTCAACGAATTCAAAATCAAAAATAAATGGAAATATAAAAGTTTTTACATAATTATAAATAAAAATTCCCTGAGAGACAAATGCGATCCGTGGCATATCAAAACATCTTAGAAAGACGCCGCGTGTTTAATCCGTAGACGACCATCAGTGCCAGAGTTGTCCCCGGACAATGAGCGTCTGCTTACACTGTAAACATGGATGGATATAGCAGCTGACGAGTTGGCAGGGCGGAGTAGCAACGACCATGCGTGAACTCGTGTCAACTTCTGTGTGCCATCTGACACGAAGCCTTTTCTCCTCGTCACGATGGATCAACACCGACGACGCGTAAGAAAATTCTCACCTATTTTAAACTGTTCGCAACATTGTTCTCGGTTCTGTCGGGAAAATCCGACGGACGAGATGCCCGACACGCGTTTCGGATTCGTCTGGGTTCCAACTTTGCGTAACTCGTGCTTAACGCGCGCGTCGCGTAATTTTCCGCATTCGTAGCGATTGTCCACAGATACGGTGTTAATTACACTGAAGACTATTAATACGACTTATTGGCGCAGTTATGAATTTGCAATCAAAACAAAATGTTTCCTTTGAGAACGCTGTCTATTGATACTCATCTATTTTTTCGTGTGGATGATCTTAGGAATTGAATATGAAATAAACTTACTTCAGCTTGAATAATGAAGGCGACAAAAAATTGTATTCACGAATTATTGTTTTAAAAAAAAATTGATACCCCGGAGCAAATTAAAATGGGTTGAAGAAATAAGAAGGAGAAATTTGGGATCAGCCAAAAACATTGACATGTGACTAATAGTCACTTCAGCCACTAATTGATGAATATGCCGATCGAAAGTATGCGTCGGTACACCCTTCTTTCTTCCAAAATCGTCATCAATAGAACAGCAAGGCAATGCAACAATAATAAACTATAACGATTTGCAAATTAATTCCATATTATAAAAAATCGGGATTGAGGGTGACGTGTCCCTGATAAAATATCTCAAAAGTTGCCCAGCTACGCCACTGCAAGATAGAGGATACGATTGTACGTATGGTATATAATACAGTCGCGTCTTGGCGTTCGGGGGGACACAACAGTGGAACTTTTACGAAAAATCAATCCCTCCGTCGGCCCCGCCACTCGTGCTCCCCGTCCGGGTGCAATTCATTTGCATGGGAATTGCACCCTACGGAGACGCGCGGCTGCACCCCGGTATCGATTTTAAGTGGACCGGCTGCTGCTGCTGCTTCTGCTTCTGCTTCTGCTTTTGCTTCTGCTTCTATCGCTGTCCCGTCAGCCGCCTGTCTCTCGCGTCTTCTCCTGGACAGAAGCTACTCAGTGTCGCGCGCAAGCGCTCCTTCACTCACTCGCCACGACTCCTTCGACGATGAACGAAATCGAACGCCGGCTCTCCTTCGCTGACTGTCCACGAATTCTTCAGTCTGAAGTACGAACCTCGTGTACAAATAATCCACGTTCGCACTTTCAGCGAATTATTCGTCTGAAGACACATATTTTCTATTTCAAAATCCTTCATTTATAAAATTTCTCTTGACAAATTTATTCATTAAATCACTTATCCAATTATTAAATGTAAGAAAAATGGGAAAATGAGTGTCAAAATCGGGAGCTGAAGAACCTCGGTCGATGGCCGATTGGCAAACTCAAATTAATTGTTCTCCTTCTCAAGCACGAAATTCGAATATGTTCGGAGATTATATTCTAAGCGCAATACAAAAGTAAAAAGAATCATCATCTTACAACCAGCGTCCTGCACTCAAGGGTAAATATGTAATACCGTAGCTGCGAAAAAATTTAGACGAATTTCGCGTCCCTTTTCTAAAAATTTCTCTTCCTAATGCACCCGCGCACAGGGGGTCGATTGTCCTATTCCCCCACCGAGCGTTGGTGTGTATATACGACGAGTTTTACTTCCTGCAGAGACCGCTGAGCAGTCGCCTATAGTGCCGCATCCCTCGTGGACAGTACATAAAGACAATAAGCCGAAAAGTTGGCGATGCTCGGGGGAGGTGGGGGCAGGGGCCGCGTTACCCCGTTATGAAGCTCGTGGGTGAAGTCAAGATTGTAATTAGCCGGCGCTAAGTTTCGAGGTTTCACCGGTATTTCCACGCTCCATGTATACAGGGGTAAAATTTAGGGACGGGGGTGAAGCGAGTGGAGAACGTAACGCAAGGGTGTAAACGCGAGAGCCCGTTGTCGTTGTCTTGCCTTCGAGGTAACACGATCGTGCACCTGCGTATACATGGATAAGTAAAGATACCTTCGCTCACAACATCCTCCAACATCCATGAAAACCCAACGCTACGACTTGCAACGATTTCGCGTTCGCACCGGAAATGTAATGCCGAGTGAAAGCAAGGAGGAAATGCACAGCACGTATCAAAATTTTGGTATCCGCGTATACGGAATTCTTGGCGCACGAATCCCTCCCGCCCCTGCGAGCGGTGGCACGAGCGCCGCGGCCCTACTGACTTAACGAGGGCAACAAAGACCGAGGACGTGAGTGCCGATTTCGTATCTCCGCTCACGCTGCAGTTATTATTGTTATTATTATTATTATTATAATTATTGTTTTTTTTCGAAGAATCCTCCGCTTAATCCCACCCTGTGCAATGTGCACTAGAATCCTAAGAGCTACGCAGGGCCTGAGAGGGGTGGTCTGAGGATACCCAGAGCCTGGAATGGAATCGAAATTCTGGAGGTGTTCTGTCTGGCAGATTTAAAGTTTTCCGGAAGGGGGCCATTATTGTACTTAGATGGTGTTGGTCCAGTTCGAGGTTCTTTTGTAGTTAGGTACGCGGGCTTGTGTTCGTTTGCCAATGGGGAGGAATTGAGCCAGTGCCCGAACGATTAGAAGTCTGATGGAACCATTTGTCGCCTCATCAGGACGAGGACGTTTCTAAAACAAGGCTTTCTTCAAGACGGACTTTGTCTATAAAATGAAATTGAATATAAAAAATGTTCACGGAGGGCGTCAAAGGGACGCAAAGTAGGATGGTTTCGGGTAAGCAACGATGAACGCAATCGAAGTGAACGTTTAAGGTGAGTTGGAGGAGGAGGCACGTAGAGAAAGATCGAAGGGAGTAAGAGTGGTAGGGTTCGGCATGGCACTTTGTACGAAAGCCGGTGCAAGTAGGACCTACCCCGCAGGGGTGAAGAGCGCGAGAGTGAAGAAGAGGCGATGGCAATGGCAGCAGGGCTCGCCCTCTGTCTCTGTTAATGCATCGCCTCCGAAATGGCCGATTAATTCCAACTACGGGGAAGAAAGCGACTATAACTCGTCTCCCGAGGAAGCATTCTTAATCCGCGCACTCTTTATTCCCAGGATCCTACCTACTGCCATCCTCTTCCACATCCTCTCGCCTCTCCATTTCCATTCTGATACTCAACTTCCTCCGCTTGCTACTCTTCGCCTCTTCGTGCCTCCTTACTGCTTTATTTTTCGTTTGTTTGTTCTTTTCCTTCATCCCTTCACTCTACTTTCCTCATTCCGGATCCAATGCTCTGGCTACCCCTACCACGACATTCAGATCGCACTCGCGCTTGGTTTCCATCCCCCTTCCGCTCCCTCCCATCCTCAACGAAATCTCGTCCTCTAGCTGCCCTCCCCTCAGGAGGTGGTGTTAGCGATCTGTACGAAACCCCGCACGTTCGTGGCCCTCGACCGGGTGGAAAACCCGAGAAGAAAGGAACCGAGAGACGAGAAAACCGGAGGATGGTAACGCTTCTGCCAGTGGCAATGCACTTTGTTTCTTTGCCGAAGAAGAGAAAGGCTGGTATTTATGGGAACCTTGCAGTTCTTATTAGGATTCCACGGAGCCGGTTTATCGGGGGTTCAGTTTCATCCCTCCCTGCCCCCCTCCCGCCACCAACCCATGCCGTTTCACTACCGACCATCGCACTACCACGCTGCTGCCTCGTCTCGCTTGTTCGCGGTACTACCGCGCTGCATGGACTATCCTCGCGCAATTCCTCCTTTATTTACGTCCGGTTCTTCGTTATTCACGATTCCTCCGGGCGGTTATCCCTCTTTCACGATTTCGAACCCCTCGTAACGAGGGCTTAAAAGAGTCCGCGGGTCTTTCTCCTGATCGCCTGTTCCGTCAACGCAATACCTCGTACATCCGGAATCGTTTGTCATGGTAATCATTTTGCAATTCATTCGTTCATCGGCAAGCACGTGCGACAAGAAGCGAAGATATTCGCGAGTGAGACGAAAAAGAGTTCACCGCTCAATTATCACGGATAAAAGGTGAGAAAACGTTCGGCTCGTCTGAGTGAAAGGGGACGGCTCTTCATCCGCGTTGAAGAGTATCTAAATATATTACAATGAAATTTTCATAGCAAACGTTTTTCCGAACTCTCTCGCTACTTCTTTACTCTTTCTTGACACCTTCCACTTGACTACGGGTGAATTAACGAACTCCGTTCGTACTCAATTCACGTCGGCAATTTTCTCCGACTTCTCACTCTCAACCCTCTTCTCATCCGTTCCATGAGCCTACTTCAATCTGCATTTGATTAAACAAGAAAATAAATAATTAATATACAAACGGTACTCGTTGCTGTATTTTTTATTGTTTGACACGAACGGTGTTGAGTGAGCCTCCGTTGCGGGTCGAAAGGCGTGAGGGTTTCACCCTTCCGAGTTTTTCGCGTATTTTATTTTTCTTCTCCGGTTCCCCAGATGGATGCACGGTACGTGTGGAACGGGAATTTGCGGAATTTAGGTAGACAACGAGGGAGTAGTCGAAGGCGAATGGTGCTCGATGGTGGGAGAACAAACAGAGGGTGGCCAGCGGTGTGGGGCACTGGAGTGGGATCGTGTGCACGGAAACTGCAACGTGGTGCTGCTCCTGGAGGGGAAGAGGGCACGTTGGCCGTTGGTGAATACGTTACGAAGGAATAGGCAGCTTCGGAGTGCCCTTCGCTAAAACACGTACGACCATTACGGTCACCGTCCGAGAAAATAGGAGCTTCTATCCCCGGGATTGTTATCTACACGTGTTGTTTATTGATTGTCTCGGTGTGTCTCGAGGTGGTCGAGGCTGCTCGGTCGCCGCTGAGGGCCAACCGTGGGCCCAGGTTACGACTAGCTTGGACGTACTATACCTTCTGTACATACGTTCGAACGCTTTCGGGTTTCCTCTGGTGAAGCACGGCTGGCGGTAATTGCTACTCGGCAAAGAGCCATCCCGTGAAATGGACGCGCGTTTCAGACCGACGAACCTCGAATTCGGAAATCCCTTGTTACATCTTCCACCTTCTGGATGGTCATGTGGGGTATACATGTGTGTGTGTGAGTGTGTGTGTGGCCTGGAAACGATAGTGAAGGGAGCACAGTATTGTAAAAGACTCGATGGATCGGATGTACACTGCAAGGACAAACGAACATTAAACGTGGAAATCGTGGGACGATACATGTTTTTTTTTTGCAAAACTTTGATGCGAACAATCTTGAGTAACTTTACTAGATCCAGGCCCGAGATCGCGATAGAAGTAAAGATGGAAGTCAAAGGAAAGTTCAACGGCAAATTCAAGGTCAAAATATGAATAAAAATGAAGGTCGAAGTAAAAGTTGTAATCGCGTTAAAATAAAAATAAAAAGTCAAAGTTGTAGCCAAGTTGTGAAGACGAAGTAAAGGTTATTTTTCTTGGAAAAGAATGAATTTACCATTTTGAGGCAAGTCAAATGATAAAGAATAGAATTTAGAACCCATGTATCGGCGATACTTTTACTGTACAAGCTTCCATAGTCCATATGGTGAAAGACTGGCACATAGGAATTAACAAGTAATGGTACGAACGTGTATACAAGAGCGTGATATCCTTGAGATATAGTGCGACAGTTGAAAATCCAATTTTGTCGGATGATTCGCGGCGGAAACGACTGGCGGGTATCGGGAATGTCTTCGGGAACAAGTTTTTTTCTAATTTTTTTTTTTTTTTCGTTCACCCGATGCCAATAGCGAAGCTGAAGCAACAGTGGTAGTTTCAACAGCGGCGGAAACGCAGTTTGGCGAATTCCTCGGAGAAATCTTCTGGGCGTTACATCATCGACAGGGAGGAGAGCCGCGTCTGGGTAAATTCGTTTCGTATTGTGCCATCGTATTTTGACGTTAGAACAAAGTTATGTCGAAAAATGTTCGATATACATTCTAGCCCCGGTTCTGTCGATGATAGAGCGATATCGTTACTTCCACGGCATTGCCAGACGTAAGGTGTAACGCGACGGGGGAATCCTCTCTTCTGCCCCGGGTGCGGTTCAACATGCAGTGTGTACTATTCTCACCAATTCATCGACCATCCAAAAGCGCAACGCCAATTTTTCTTCACCACGAAAATTCAAGTACATCAATGACGACCAAGGCAATTTCATTTTTCTTCAGTAAACACGTCTTTAGAATTTATCTTCGAGTATCAACGATAGATCCAATTTTCTTCCCGAATCAACCGCAAAATATCTCGTGAGTGGTGCGAAGAAGAATAATAAAAAAAGAAGGAAAAAAAACGCCTCTTAGGTACCCGTTTGGCTGAATTCCTTGTGGAATAATTCGACGAGAAGGTTAATTGGATGTTATCAGGGTGACGGACGAGGATGGGGAGAGGGAAGAGAGAGAATCACGCATCGTCACTTTAATCGTCGGAGCGTCGTCTCGGGCCGATATATCAGCGGTTCAAGACGACGACGACGACGAAGCTGGCGACGACGACGACGACGACGATGAAGGAGGACGATGTCTCGGTAGAAGCGACGACTCAGGCGGCTAGTGTTGGGCTAAAGAGAAAGAGAGAGAGAGAGAGAGAGAGAGAGAGAGAGAGAGAGAGAGAGAGAGAGAGAGAGAGCGAGACAGAGCGAGGGAGAGGGTGAAATGAGGATACCATGTCCCGTGTGTAATACCTGAACGTACGTATGCCGTTAACGCGCTGCCATTTTCGATAAGCGCGTTGCATCGACGACACTGATCGGGTGCGACGTGTAGGCAAGCTGCTCGTAAAGTGTTTAGTTGAGGGAAGCAGGTGGATGGCTGGGGGCGGACAACGCGATGGAGGATACCCAGAAAGGGGCCGGGGGCGGTGGAGGGCCGAGGGGAACAGAGGGGTATGATCGGCGGGGTTGACGGGGTTGGAAGTCGTGCGCTTGGGTGACAGAGTAAGGGAGAAGCCGATAGAACGAGGGAAACAGAGCAAGAGTAGGCGAGGAAGTGAGCCACAGCAACAGCAGCAGCAGCAGCAGCAGCGGGGACATAGCTAGGGTGCCGGATGAATTAAACTACACGAGGTCTGACGGTAATAATTGAGTGCCGCTCTGTCTAGTTAGCAGCCCCGTCCCATTCTCTTTCGTAACACTCGTCAACACGTTTATCGACTAAATGACAGTGATGCGTGACAAATCCATCTTAGCACACAGCAGCTAAGAACTCCAGCAGTGACGTGATTATCGATTTGCGGGGTAGCAGAGAGGGAGGGGTCGGTGCTGATCGTGCTATTCGTTTTTGTGGCATGTACATATTGTAAGTTTGATTGGGTTATTACAGCTGGCGTGTCACTGATTCCATTTTGGTGAGATTTGGTATACCCAACCGTGGATACGAAAGGGTTATCTGTTTTAATTATATTGAGAAATTAAATAATGTTTCTAGCTTGGAAGAATGAATTACTCATGGTTTAATTTTATGAGGGCCATCGATCGTCCAAGATATGATTTCGAATTTTTTATTTTATTCACACTTCCCATTGAATCGTAGTGAAACTAAAAAAAAAATCGCATTGATGCAAAAATCGCCGGATGCAATATACAACCCGAGAATCTTAAAGCATTGTATCGTCAATCTTGAATTAGAATTAACATTAAAGACAAGTAATTTCATTGAACCGCCGAGGTAAACAATTCCAACGACACTTCACAACGACAAAAAAATTGAACTCAGCATGTCTGACTCTTCTTGACTGCGACGAAGACTTTCGGCACTTATTTCTGCGGTCTTAGTCATAATTATGAATTTATGACGAACCCATTAGCAAGTCGTGACGCGACCCAACGCACCTCAAAACCGACGGAAAAATCAATACACATTAAAACCAATTCCAATCATTTGAAATCACTCGTGACTATTCGCAAGCGACCGCGTTGAGAGATGAAGAAAAAAACCTCGAAGAAAATGAAAAAGGGTAAAAAGGAGTTTGACAAATGCAGCATAAGGAAGAAGGAAGAGAATTAAAAGTGGTAAATGCAAGAGCGAAGCACTGAACACGGCGGAAAAGAAGGAGAAGGAGGTGGAGCAGCAGCAGAAGAAGAAGAAGAAGCAACGTCACAAGGGAAGCAGAGAGGACAGGGCGAGATGGTGGGTACTTGCTATACATACCTACATATACTCACACAGAAATATATATATATATATGTTGGTATAGAGAAAGCAAGGAGAGAGAGGAGAAGAAGAAGAAGGGACCCGCATTCTCGGAGATTATCGTGCTCGCCATCAGCGTATCACAGCGTCACAGGGCAAGATTTATATGTAGAGTTTATTGTCGCTGAGTCCGCCCTACTGCGTTTTATGGATGTTTTTCGAAGGAGCGTTGCCGCCAGGTTGATCTATCGCGTACGCGGCACCCCCGCACGACCATCTCGGCCTTCTCCCCCGTCTTGTCCCTTCCCCCTGCCTCTTCCCTCCCCTATCTCATCTCGCCGCTCTCGCTCGGATCGCCATCGAGCCCCGCACCCTTCTTCACCGGGGGCACCCCGCGCGACCTCACGTTTCCCACTCCACCGGTCTCCGCCGTAACGTACCTCCCGTCGCTTTAGTACGTTCCGACGCGAGGGTGGCTCTCGTCCTTCCGAGTATCGCGCCCGGATTCGGAATGAGACGGGAAACTAAAGTACGGGAAAAAGACGAAAGCCTCGAAGCAGATAGGAACAACCTAATGAACGCCCGAGCCACGACCGATGAGCCAGAGTGAGACTAAAACTCTTCTCATCCCCAACGACCGAAGAAAAAAAACACACACACAGGAAAGTCTTCCTCTCTTCTGCTCAGTGAATACTCACGATTCATGTCTCAACGTAGCTTCGCGAAAAAGAGACAGATGTAAGTCAACGTCGACCGTGGGGTGGCGCGACGGGGTGAGAGGCGAGTTGGCCCAGACAGCTCGGTACCTCGTTCCACACATTAACGGGAAGATTTATAACATGGAATCCGGAACGATATCCGCGATTTACATTTTTGTCGCATCACTATAAAGCACCTGAAAACCAGCAAGAGAGGACGGATTCCAGCAATGGCAGGCGCAGCACGGGAAACAGCCGCCCCCCGCTAACGCGATCGGTATTTCATGATCGGTTCAGTCGACGGCGAAAGGACCGAGGGGAAGGGAGAGCTTTATTTTCACGAGGCTGATCAACCCGGCAACGGTGGCAGGACAAACGGCACGAGCTCGGGCCAGTGTGGAGGTGGTCGAACGCGGGGGAGAGGTGGCAGCGAACCACCCAATGCGTTACGCTTCTGTCATCTACGCTCCACTCTTCGCCCCGGTTTTGTTGCGTCGGTATGAATATACGAAAAAAAAAATAGCAAAACGATTCGAGCCATCGTAAACTGATGCACAACCGGCTCAACGGCCGTATCGCCGATATTTCCCGTGACAGCGTTGGTGCGACGCGCTAGCGGCAACACTGTATGGACCCCATAGATTGGGAATGAAGCGAAACCGACGGGGGTCAACCGTTTCCGATCGGCGTTAGTTTTGCGTATACCATTTATAGCACGTGTGTTCGTGCATGTCGCGCAAGTAACGTATCCATCGGAATATCGCTGATTTTACAAATAATTATCTGAAACCAAAACACATTTAAGGAGGATCGGAAAAGAAGGAGGAATGAGCATTGTTTTATTTTCCTTTTTTAAATTTATCTATATTCAAATTTGGAATTACTGTATGCGGTGATATTTTTGATAAGAAAACTTACGGTCACTGGCACAGCTTTTCAATTCATTTTGTGGCACACGATATTATGCGATGGCGCGGGACGAAGGAGAGTATCGACAAGTGTTTCCACCTAGCGGTGACTGAGGGGCACAGCTACGATTTCAATTGCGTAAAATTCACATTCAAAGTAAACAAAACCTCAATCATGACCAAGACTCGGAGCCACCAAAATCTCAAAAAATCCGAACGAATGCACAGTCGTCCGTTAGGGCTGGACACACCTGCAGGTACACCTAGCGTATCGTGGCGGTTGCAACACCCGATTGGATCCCACATTAAGGTGACGTATAACCGTTCGATCTCCGAAATCCCTGAGTGATCTCATAATATATGCGAACAAGTTGTGTGAGAAGCGGTAGCGTTCATCCCTATCGTGCGATTCGGATGTTCGCCAGAACGTCCGTGCATATATATCGTGTGTGTACGGCCGGCCCGGTTGGTCAAACGGGGTGGCACGCTCAGCCGGCATTTAACGTCGCTGATTGATGGAAACGGGGCTCTCCAAGAGCATCGGCTGTTGGTCCACCGCCGGCAATTATAGCCTCAGCTACACGCACTACGGATCGGTGCAGCACATAGATCCGGCCAGTGGTGTAGTTCACTGTCTGGTGGTCCACGCGCACCGTCCGCCATTCGTCCGTGAGGATGCAAGCGGAGGGGAAGGGCATTGGTCCACGGTCCCCGTTTCGGCGTAACGGCGGAGGGCCGGTAATACGAGCACTGTGGATGCGTAACTCTGGTTGCCCTGACTCGGAAAGCTCTGCACTGCAACATCAACGCGCGCCACAACTACCCCAACCCTCGTATCTGCCCCCCCCCCCTTACCTCTGAAAACCCCTCATGGACTAGCTATCTCAACTGTACTTAAACACACAGACGCGCAGCAATGCGCCAGCACACGTGAAACCTCCAATGCAATGTATAGATGCGGACAGACGCACGTAAAACGAACGGGATGGGGTTGGACGCATCGCGCCCGAGCATCGATATCATCAAGCGCCGCCGCCCCGGCCCTTGATTGCCTCATTGGATCGCATTATGTCAATGCCATTATCATAATTCAGAGATTTTTTCGAAAACCACCGAACCAACGAGCATCGTTACGCCACTCGGGAGAACGTTTGTAGATGTGTTTGTGTGGCCGTGCTGCTGTTGTGATCCAACTGCTGGCTGGGATCCCAATTTCTGGTCCGACGATTGTTGGAGTTCGAGGACGCATCGACGTTTCCCAAAAAGTGAAATAAATTCGGCTTATGGGTTAATTGTGATTGTAGCAGTCCATTGTTTTTTTGGGGTGGTTGGGGGGATTTAAAGTGTCTCGAACTGAGACACTGTCGGGTGAGAAGAATAACTCAAAGTTCATATAATAAATTAGCTAGAACATTACTAATTATTTGACGAGATTTGTTAGTTCGTATTATTCGAAACGCTATTCAAAACAGCATCATTCAAAATAGAACTGCAATCTCCCAAAACGGACTCCGAGAATTCGCATTTATCTTTTCTAGCTAACCGTTTCCAAAACCAAATAAATAAATACATCAACAAAAACATCTTCGCTTCCAAATTCTTCATTTCCAAGTGGCCCTATAAATTCAACACGCATCTGCCACATAAACATCCTTCCCAATAGCACCCTCCGAGCCTCAAGAACCTTGCCTTGCTTCAGGCCCAAGACCGTCACCCTGGCATCTCCACCAAATCACTCGATCCATACATCCAAGAAGTGCTGTCCACCCGCGTTGCACATTAATATATACACACGTGTGATTATAATCACACAAATACGAACCCACACGACGTTCACATACGTGCACACATGGTTGACGAGGAGTAACGTGGTATAATATGATAATAACGCCCACCGCGGGGCAGATAGGTATAATTGTCGAGCATAACTCAGGGCGGAGCAACCCGGACGCCTGTGATGTACGCCTCGGTAAAGCGGCTCGCCAACTCCCTCTCGCACTCTCTCTCCCTCTCTCTCTCTCTCTCTCTCTCTCTCCCTCTCTCTCTCTCTCTCTCTCTCTCTCTCTCCCTCTCTCTCTCCCTCTCTCTCTCTCTCTCTCTCTCTCTCTCTCTCTCTCTCTCTCTCTCTCTCTCTCTCTCTCTCTCTCTCTCTCTCTCTCTCTCTCTCTCTCTCTCTCTCTCTCTCCCTCTCTCTTTATATAGGATAAGGATATATATATATATATATATATATGTATCCTGCTCTGCTCTACGACCGGCGAGTACAGTACTATAGCATGTTAGTTCAGTCCACTATATACCAGACGGTATGGGCATGAGGCAGCTTCACCGTTGGATTCTCTGCCAAAGGGGTGCTCGTTGAAATTGACTATGGTGTGTACAGCAACATCTCCAGAAGCCCCTCGCCGTCCTTTCTCTGCCCCTCACCCCCGTCCCTGCCCGACCCTAGCGCGCTCATCGCAACTCTTCTGTTTAATTTATTGATATAATCAGCTCGGCTTTGTTAAACAGGCATAATAAGGCTGCCGAGCGCTTCTGTCCCGCATGGATTACTCTGCTGTTCGTAGCTCGTGCAACTATTGCCATAGCTTCTGCTACCCGCTGCCGCTGCTGTTGGTCCTTCCGCGTCTTCGGGAACGAGGGTCTTAATTAGACGATGGATTATCGACTGAGAAATTTTGTCAGAATGTTGACATTGAAGCCATTCCGAACGTAGCTATTTGTACGGAAAACTTGCCACCTTATCTTACATTTTTTGAAATATCTGTTCTAAAAAGTTTTAGATGCCAATGTAATGTGCCAGGATAAGCTTTGACATCGAAGAGAGGATATTTTGGCAGGGAGAAATAAAATAAAAGCAAGAACTCTGACGGTCGATCATTTACATGGATAGTTAGAGGTGATAGGCATGAGACGTAGACGTTTGCCTTCGTCGTTTTTTGATTCGTTCCCATACGGTGACGACTACACAAGCGAAAAAAATTGATGAAAAAAGGGTTTTATTCCCGATGATATCATTCCGAATCAATTAAATATGCACCCACCTGGCATTTAAAAATCGCAGCATACATCATTGAAACATCCTCAACCCACAAGTGCAGTTCCGGTCTCTCTACATAATCCCGATATGGTAAGTGCATAGTTAGGATACTCCCCAGGGGCGTCGATGATCGTCATCGTGCGGTGTGCATCGAGTGCATCACTACGGGACGCTTTACCAAAGGTGTGTACAGATCCGGATGATGTGTGAAAGCAGTGCGAGCTGCACGGGAGCAGGGAGAGGGCAGCGATGGCACGGCCAAAACCATAAGCGCGCCGGATTCAGGCGTCCACAGGATTTGCCGGCGTGTTACACGCTACCGGCCTATAGTTCTGGATGCAGAAGGTGTAGTTTGTCGGTTATTGTGCGCGAGAGAGCGTGTGAGAGAGGGAGAAAGGAGAAGAGAAGGAAGCTGCGAGGGAAAGCAGGACGCCGTTTCGAGGCGGTAATCACTTGGTGATGTAGTCTCCGCAGTGAGCGAGACGGAAGCCGATTTGAGAGGGGCTGTTGGAGGGGCGGAGGAGGGGGAGGGTGGCAAGGAAGGGGCGAGGTGGCGAGCGCACGGCGTACCGAGGGGTTAATACGAGAGGCAGCTAGTGTCGAGGGAGGACGAGCACGCAAGTGAGAGGGACCACGTTCGAGGGTGAGAGGATGGACCTCACCATCGCAACGCGCACCGACCGAGCCGCCGTCAACAACGGGCTAGAAGGGTGAGCGAGGAAGGGTTGGTCGATGCGAAAGTGGAGGAAGAGAAGGAGGAGGGGTAGAGTAACGCAACCACGGTCCTGGCTGGTGAGCAAACGCTCGAGTATTAGAGCGATTGACTGCCGGACGTAACCCATACGTGGCGGCCGGTAACACGTGTAACATACTGCCACCATGTATCTCTCCTTCGTTCACGTGTTTATGTGGCCCACACGCTCGTGTCCATGTCTCTCTTCCTATCGCTCTCTCCCTCTGCTCCTGGTTCTCGATATACCCTCGCACCGTTGTTACTACGGCTATCGACACTCTACGGATCCCAAAGACCGCATGCCACTACCCTCACCCCGCCAAAAAGTCGACTTCGTCGATGCTTTCGACTCCCGTGAAAAGGTGAAAAAAGAAGCGAATTTTCAAATAATATTCGTAGCTTTATACATCAATAATTCACGGAACAGACACATTGAGCCCACTGAAATTCCCTTAAAAATATCCTCTAAATGTTTATTACCAATAAAATTGAAGAATACCTTTATTATCCACTAACCTACCGTCAGTAGGTTAACATCGTAAAATTACTCCCGTTTTGTAGATTCAATGAGACGTAGATAATGCCGCTAGTCACGACGTGGCAACGTCAATGAGAGTACAGAGTGACAGCGGAGTATCGTAGCAGCTTTCTCATCTCTCCCTTGCCTTCCCCCTAGCGCTTACGTCGCCCTGGAACAAATAATGCAGAACCGCGGCTTGGTTGGCTCTCAGTTACGGTGCATCGATGGTACGGTGGACGATCCGGCACACGGAGAGGCAGTTATGGGGACCGCGAGGATGTTAATGACCATAAACAAGCAATCACTGTAATCTGGGCTGAGTCACTCCAGCTGTCCGCTCGGTTACATAGATACGGGCTGCCAGGTGCCACGGCCTAACCACCGAACCAACAGTCTGCTCTGGCTATGGCCGCAGTAGTTGCCTTCGTTGGATGGCTGGCTACACGCGGGCATACCTACTGGATTTTGCATTGAAGCGTTTCACGTATATATAGACGTACTATGTATGCGCATCCATATGGGGCTTTGTCACGACTCAAAGTGCCACGGTCTAACGTACACGGTAATACCATTACACATCGAATTATTTGCTGGACAATTACTCGCCATGGAGCACAATTATTCATCTATTTCCGATTGTTCTTATTAACATTTTTTATTTTTTTTTCGTTGATATTTAATCGTATGACTGATTACCGTTGTATGAATTCTCTGCTAGCATCCAGGAGCCATCGTTTCGTTGGCCCGATCAACGTCATTCAGCTTGCAGTGGGGAGAGGGCGATCCAATTTTCTTACTTCATCGAAAAAACGTTTTGAATTTTTCCTTTTTGCTAATGAAGTGTATTCGGTAGAAAAATTTCCATGAGGCATGGCATATCGCATGGACGATAAAAAATCTTATATGCGAGATCACGCGTCGAGCTGGAAGCTTTGCGGGCAATTGGTAAAGTCGTGCGTTTACCGTCCGAGCCAACGAAAACCCGCGGCGTTTTTCGCGAGAGAAAGCGTCGTCGGGCAGTGGGTGAGCACAGTCAGAGTTGCACGGAGATCGGTGAACGGAAACGATTGTAAGGAACGAAACGTTGGATCGTGTGAAGCGAAACTATGCGGAGATGGTTTTTCGGGGGCTGAAAGAGGAAGTGGGATGGAGAAGAAGAGTATCGCTATCCATGCCGAGAGTCTTACGATCGAGGCTTACGAGGATCGTAAATAAGTTTGCGATCCGGCTCTCGCATGCTCGTTGAAGATACGACGAGAGAAAGAGAGAGCGAAAGGGCGGGAGGGGAGGAGAGAGGTAGTCGAGGCAATAGCGAGATGATGCTGGAAGCTACAGAGAAGGAAGCGTCACGATCGATCAATGAGACGTGGAGCGAAGCAACGCGAAGCACACAGGAAGAAGAAGAAGAGAAGGGAGCTAAAGAGACTGAAACTGAGAAATAGGGATAAGACATAACCGTGCCGAAACGTTTTACGAGTATCGATCCCCATCGCAACTCGAAACATTTCTCTCTACCTTCTTCGACCCTTCGCTTCCCTCCCCACTGGATGTACGATGCTACATAGATGCGGCGTAACAAACGAGATCATCTGGTTTGGGATAAAAGGTTCTGAGTGGAAAAACGAAGATATTGTTTCCTGCAGAACGATGAATTAAGTGCTGGGACGCAAATTGGGTGTGGGATAAAATTGGTCCTGTCAGAATCGGGTGAGGAATTGGCAAATCGAATGGAAAAGAAATTGTGTTCCGTTTGCATCTATAATTTTCAGCAAAAGTTCTAAAAATTATACATTATGAATTATCGTGAGTTCAAAAAATGTTAACGATCACCTCATAGAGAGTGAGGGCGACGGTACACCATTTTAAAGAGAACAAATTTTTTGTGCAGAAAATGAACACGTGCAATTAATTAGCGGGTGCGACGGACGTGGTCGGTTTAGAGAGGGGGGGGGGGCGGGGGGAGGAAATATTATAAGAAAACTGGAAGGGTACATTGAGAGTGTTAGGCAAGCAAGCGAAGGGAGCGAGAGAGAAGCTCTCCGTCGGTGTATAAGGCGCGACCGTGCCGGGCGAGGAAAGTTGGCGATGACGGCGGATGTTATTGGCAGGGAGGCCATTCGTCGCGATGATGGATGCTTGACAGGCGCTCCTTGCTCGTTCGCTCTTACGCTCGCCGGGCTCGGCGGGGCTCGCCAGGCAGTTATAATAAGTAATGGGCTCACTTCCGCCGCCATCGCTGCCTCAATGCTCCGGCCGCCCCGAGACCGCCTGACTGCTTCTCGCCAGTTTCTTCGTCTCCTACCGCGACCCGTTTCACCCGCTCCCTCGGACCTCTTACGCTCTCATGTACGTGTACCCACTCTTAACCCGCGAGTTGTTCTCCTTTCAAGAGGTCCTTCCGTGTAACCCTCGTCGTTTCGTCTCCGCGACCGTCGCTCCTCGCCTTTGCCGTGTCTACGAAAGCTTTTACGTGGCCCTTTTTGTGTCTCCCGATTGGGATCTTAAAAATTTCGCAACCCACAGTTGTTGATCGCACGAGTTCGATGTTTCGGAGATTGAATCGAATCAGGGTGTCTCGGTTGAGTAAAATCGTGCATGGGCTCAGTCTTGCTGTCGAAAAATTCAACTATTCAACGCAGGGGGTAAATTGAAATGGGGGAGATTTATTTTACTGCCAAAACAGGCTGGGAAAACTCGACCGGGGCTCGAACTTAACTTATTCCGAAGTGAATTGTCAACTAACCTGAAGAGGTCCGACTCAACTGAAAATTGACAGCATCGCTTGACCAGAAAATCAATTTTCTTCTTTCAGGGTACGTGGGTTTATTTTTAAATAATTCTTTATGTCTCGGCAAGTTTTTTTCTAGCTGGGCATTTTTCACTGATTCCAAATTCCTGAGACCATTCCGTGAACAATACCACGATGAGTCAGAATTGATTCAACAGTCATTAAAAATATGTAAAAACGAGTTATGGAAAGAAATAATTCCGAGACTATTTATAGAAGGCACTTTTTAGCGGCTAATGAATACTCTGGCTGGTAATTTTTTTCGTTAGCATCTCCAAGAACAGAGTGAGTGAGCGAGGGACCAGGCGTGAGGCCACTCGTCTCCCCGACCATTTGAACTTTCCGACCCCCCGAAGCCATCCACCCTTCGCTCTCCAGCGCTTCCCGACCACCCTTTCCACTGTACAACGGTTATACTCGGGTCGGCGGAGAAGGCGGAGACGGTTTCTTTCTTTCTCTTTCACTCTCACGAACTCCCACACACACACGGCATTGCCTTCGTAATAACTACAAATCTGTCACACATTAATTCTCGGTGCGGCATAAATTCGGGCGTACACGTTGCACTCGACCGAAGAGAAGGAAAAAGTTATCGCGCGCGCAAGCTCCGATGAGAGTCGAGTCGAGGACCCCGAGGGTTTTCTGCTCGCCCTTCTTCTCCCTCTTCCTCCTCCTTCCACCTCTTCTCAATTGTCGGGACAGAGCAATTGACGACGGACGAAGACGGAAAGCGAGAAATATGGACGACGGCGAATGAGGGAGCAGTGCCAAACGTTGTTTTTTCGAATTTACGAAAGATTAATAAAAATGATAAAAAATATCGTCATCGAAGATGAATTATGTAGAAAGACATTGCGGATAAGAGAAAAATAGACGAAATTATCACCAAAGTGTTATCTCCCTACGCGTACTCGATTTTTATTTCCATTCCAGAATTGAATGTTCCAATTCGAAAATATAAAAATATTTTAAAACAATTCTCAACGCCGTCACAAAAAAAGCTCTTATTTTCACGGTCGCTGCAAAAAAAAATTTCTTTCTAATTACTCCGTAACTGTCAATCAAACCCCGATTCGACGCAAATTGATAAAGATGTTCAAAGAAAAATTACCAGTAATGCAAACTCAATAAAAAGATCACAATTCAGCAAGAAAAAAAAATGTCAACTCTTTCAATTCGCATGAAATCGTTATCATTCCAATTATCCAATCGTGGATTTTGTCGAAAAAATGTATCGGAAAAAAATGACATTTTTACATGATAACAAGATGTTGTGCTCGACCAATGTCCATCGTCCCTTGGTAACACTGTGATGTTGCGAGCGCTTGCTGCACTGCGCTTTCATACACCATCCAAGCCTGGCTGAAACCTACCTCGTCGATCGAGCGATACACAGCAGTTATTTGCAAGTGTTGTGAATTTATACGTGGCAGATACGAGAGGGGTGTGCAAGCGCAGGGGTGTAGACCCACCTTTCACTCGATGTGCCGTTGTTTATCGGAGCGGTATGCCGCCACGTCCCCCCGCCTGGCCCGAGCCCCAACCTCGTCCTCCCGCCTGTCCCATTTTCCATTCGCCGCAGCTTCACTTGACTCCTCTCACGCATGCTGTGCTGACTATCTGCCACCGCAAAACTTTCACAGGTCGAGCAGCAATATCGTCGCAACGGTCTAATCGGCGATGCATCGGTTTTTTTGGTTGTTTTTTTCGTTTTTCTTTCATTTCCGACACTCGTCAATACCACGAGGGTGTCCAGCCACAGGTTTATGTTTTTCATTTTACCTCCAATATGTCGCCAAAAAAATTTCAATCATACAATTCATTTTGTTAGATTTTCGTTCTTCAATTCTGAGTTCGCATTTCTTCGGAAAGAAATCGATTCTATTTCCAAACCATGGGTTGAGAATTTTTTCTTCGATAGTCAATACTTTTTACTGTAAAAATTTCTACATTGCGAAAAAATTCGCAGAGAATGAATATGCAAAATTGATAGAAAACCAAACGAAGGAGAAAAAAAAATAAAGAATCAAATGGTAATCGAAACAAGCACGTTACAAATAGCATTACACGTTGGGGTTGAGTGGAGGGTTGCCGTCTGGTGGGAAATCGTGCATGTTGAAAGTGCGAGAGACCGTGGCAAGCTACGAACGTCGAGGAATGGGGCGAGCGCGGGGTTGGAGTTGGGGAGTGGTTGGAAGGGGGCGAGATCCGAGGCGCTGTGAAACGGAGGCAGTAGGTGTGGAAGGTTTGAGCGAAGGTGAATAAGAGGTGAAGATAGAGAGAAATATAGCAGAGCGAGTGGGATCCGACTACCGTGACAAATAACTCTCCTTCGGCGGGGGTCTGCATCATTTAATTTTCCTTAGTCTCCGGACCGCGGAAATCGATGATCTCCTTACCGTCGAGTATCTTACCGAAGACGAATGAGTTGACTCGGTGACGGGCTTTCGGTACCCAGTGATGGTGGTGGTCGTTGTTCGGCGCGCCAACGTTTACCACCCTCGTTGCCGTGATCGATCAGCCGATCTCCAATTATTATCCAACGCCTTAATGCTTCCTCGATCGGCGCGATTGGTCGCTGTCGATTAATTTCTACCCCTGCAAAGTCTCGGAAATATTCACGGGTAGTCCGAACTATTCTGTCATGGTCAGCAAAGACCCAAAAAATAAAATAAGAGTTTCCCGGTGGGGTTTTTTTCCTACGAAATGAATTTCATTACGTTATACGCGATTGATTCGTAAAAACGATTCATTTTGGTCTAACTATCATCGCCTAGGAGTTGTTGAATGGACTTTCCCAAGTAGTACGACTTTTTTTCGTGGAACAACAATTTACAACATTTTTCTATATTCACTCGCATCTATAAGTTTCCACGACTGGTGTTTAAATTGTTTTGCGCCAGTACAATTCTGGGCATACTCAGAATACGAAAACGACGGATCAGAGCCACGACAAACGTTAATCGCTAAGGATCTTTTTTTCCACCCTTATTTCCCGGTACTCTCGTCACTTTCCAATTCCCAATATATTTCATGGAATTCCGTTTGTTACAAATTAAACAATCGAGATTGAATGGGTCTGAGACGTGTCCAATTCGAGGATGAAAAGGGGAAGTCGGTGAAAACGTTCGATCACGGATCTACGATGGCAGAGTCAATGACGACGACGAAACGCCAGAGACTGAGTCGACGACGACGACGACGGCGTCGATGGCACCAGCGAAGCTTGACGTTGGTGCTGGTGCCGGTGGTAGATGTTCCTATGTCGCCGTTGGTGCTGGTGGGCGAGCGAGGAATGTTAATTAAAGCCGTTAGCTCCTCGATCTGCCGCTTCGACTAATTAGTCGGACACAATGCGAAAGGATCGGTGAAAACGGGTGCCCTGACGGCAGTGGCGGTGCTGGGGGAAGAGGGTGAGGGGAGGCTTGGGAGTGAAGGGCCGAAGGGACCCCAGACCCGGCTACGGCATCAGACACGGAGATCACTTCACTCGGGACTGCTTCACACCCCGCTCGATTTCATTCAAACCAGCGAGGCAAACGTCAAACGTTGGCTTCAAACCCTTTTCCCGCACGTCCCTTCGCTTCCATCCCCGCCCCTCTCCCCTGTACTCGTCGTAACGTCAAAAGAAGAATGCCAATTTGTCGAGAAAGCTCTTCCCGAATGCGGTCGCACCTCGCATTGTGCCGGGAACACGGAAGGACCGCTACGTAAACGTGAGACGAGAATAGGATTCAACGGTTCTTCCGGTTCGCGCGGTCTTCCAACAGCCGCTGGTGATTGTGCCCCGGCGGTGATTATCCGGGACTGTGGACTGTAGAAATCGGAAAGTTTCGAAAACGGAATGTCCACGTTTGCTTTTGATTCGACCGGATTACGGGCTACTCGTTCGAGAAAATCATCCACGTCCAACTCATCCGGTCGGTTCATTTCATTCGTACGTGGTAGGGCAAAATTTCTTTCGACAGAAAAAAATTTATCAGCATCAGTGTTATAAAATCAACGAATAATTAGATATGCTAAAATTTAGCAGTTGAAAATTGACGGAAATTAAAATGAAGAGTGAAAACAATTAAAAATAATAACGCTGTTATAAATGAAATACGAAATTCGGGCACGAATCATGCGAAGCGATTGATTTACGAACGATTGACGAGACAAGGGAAGAAAGATAGCCAAAATAAAAATAAAATCTCAGCGGGGGTGTTATACGGGGATGGTCCTGTTAGCTCCATTCCTTCGTGACTATGAAGGCTTATATATCGATGGCAAATAGGACGGCGGTGTTTGTAGCGAGGCAATGAGGGGAGGGACCTCATCTAAAGTTACAAAATCGCAATTCTTCCATGGCCGTGATTCCGATTCTGTAAAGTTATGTTATGGCGCAAAGTAAGCGCGGAATTTATCAAGAAAGTTGGTATAACTCCGGGTCTACGACTATTGATGCAATGAAACGATTGGCTTCGCCTCATTTGCTACCCCAGCAGCAGCAGCAGCCCTGGCCACCGTCTCATTCTCTCTCTCGCTCTCTCGCTCTCTCGCTCTCTCCCTTCCTTCTTCGAAACAACCTCCTTTCCTTCTGAACTACGCCCCCTCCTCTCTCTCTACCATCTTATGCAAGTCGCGAAGCGAGTCTGTGGATCCACAAGTTCTTCTCAAGGTATTCCGCCGCCATTATTGCCCTCTCTTGCGAAAACAGTCGTTACCGGAATTCTGGCCAGTGCTACCGATGTACGGAACATCTATCGACGACGCTAGAAATTTTCCCTCGATGCGACGAGACGGTCACAAACGTTCGTGCAGAAGCGCAGGGTGAGTCTTTCGTTTTGATGACCGTGTGACGTTACAACTGGCGCCGAGATAGACAAACCGATGAAAACAATCGTGGACAGCGAACAGAAGAAAGGAGGGCATTTCCGTTGGCATTGTATTGGGAAATCAGATTCTCAATTTTCTCAACGTTAAAAGACTCCCGAGTGATCCGAACATACGCCGAATATGAAGCTCAGAGTTTCGGGACCTTACAAAGCAAACGGGTTTCAATTATTATTGGAAAAAAAATTCAAAACTATCGTTATTCGATCTTTATCGCGACAAATATCATTCGGAAAATGTAACAAACCTGTTGTTGGATAATACAATACACCCAAGTGGTTGATGCATTCCACAAAATCTTTTTCGATCAAAATCCCGACCGCGAATTTCCCCAAAGTATAAGAAAGTGAACCGTTACCCGTGTTCGATCAATTTCCGGAACGAAGTGGATATGAGCGAGTGCCCGTGGCCCGAAGCAAGGTCCTCGAACTCGTACGAATCTCGGCGGAGGCGTCTCGAATCTCTCGTATACAATCATACGAGAATCTCCACTGAGCCACAACGCCGTGATCGACGCGCACGGACAAACGTACGTAGAAGGGTTGTTGCGATCAGCCAGTGCTGCAGCACAGTCCGGTGAGGGTGGGTCGTGGTAGCGCGAAATCGTTGGTTTATCTGAAAATATTATGATAGTGTCGTCGTTGCCGTTACAAGCTGACCCGGTGGACGCGACGGTGCGGGCAAACCGTCGCCCGGTAGCCCGGGTTTTGATACGTCCCAAGCGTCGCGTAGAGAGTCGCGCTACGGCCGTATAACCGAAGATATATGAACGGGATTGCAATCATGTCCGTGTTACCCGTAGTGCCCTGTTGGGATAATATAAATATTGTACGGTTTTCGTTTCTCTCTACTTTTATACTTCTGCAACATCTACGTACGTTTTGACACAGCTTTACCATGGAAACCATCAAATGATATCAGCATGGATTTTCTCGAACATCGAAATAAATCACAGCAACGGAGCCAAAAAATCTAGCCGTTGACGATGTTAAAAAGCAAAATGAGATTGATTACCATAAGCTGCTTGAGAAAATAAGATTTGAATCTTTAGCAACGTAACTTTTCCTGGTCGTATGGTGGGCGTTTTAGGAATCAACTCAAGATCTGACGCCAATGAATTTTGCAATTGCACAGAAAATTTATAAATTCACAGAATTCGAGAAAAATAATTCTCGACCGTGAGCCCTATGATAAGTATCTCAGAATAATTTCAACATACATTGATAACTCACTAAACTCGATAATTTCATTAGCGATTGGAAATGGAAAAGACTAACCGAGAAAATAAGAAGTAGCGAGGATGGCTTGGAACCTAACATTCGACAAATTACTATACTCGTAATTCGTGCTCACCATTGCAGTTAATGTTAGACAATTACGATTCCAACGGCGAGGCTTTCGCCGTTGAGCGGCAGTTACACGAAGGGTAGAAGGGTTTATTACTGGAATTGTCTTCTGAAATGAGGGGAAATTGTACTTAAGAAGGGCTCAGGAGAGAAGGCTGCGCGATGGGGCTTGAGCAGAACCCGAGCAACTGCGGGGGTTGGAGGTGGTGTGGGTGGGGGTTAGACGGTTGATCGACTTTTTGGTCTAGGGTACTTTTACACGTTTCATTGTGAGAGTACGAGGGGTTGGTTGCTTTGCCGGAACGCATCAACGATGGTAGCAGTGGTAACGCTTACGACTCACCCTTCACACAACTCGCGCATCATTCTGAGGGATTTATCGACGGCCCCCTTCGTTCCGGAATAACGCGAAGGGGCTGTGGATCGTGGAGGACGGCGAAGAGGGTAGGGGGGTGGCCATACGGTCTGATGGGCGGTTGGTCGAAAGGTTAGGAGCAGGGAGGTGAAGCGAGACGGGTGCAGGATAGGTTGGTGGCCTAATGAAAATATAACAGTTACTATGCCGACCGAAGTTCGTCTGCTGGCAGCCTTCTGGAGCATCAACCTGACACATAAACTCTTATTATGCTATACGTTACAGTGAGAGAGAGAGAAAGAGCGCGCGGGGTGCGCTAATGGAGCCACAAGTCAGGCCGCGCGTATCGTACGGTGAGCACCTTGCTTCTCCTCCCGGTCCTCATTCTCCCTGATGTTCCTCTTCCCCTTCCTCCCTCGGCTGCCGAGCTTCGCTCATGCTTCTGGCGCTGGTAGAGCTGGTGCTGGTGATGCTGCTGCACCCGTCTACTTATTTTATATTTAACCGTCGTAAAGAAGAAGCTACTTACCGGACCCGTGGAAATATTTAATAATAAATTCCATATACCCGCTTTGGCGCCGTTGATGTCAGCGAGCGCACGACCGAGTAGGAGTTCCGAGAATCCGCGCGTCATACACGGACCTCCTCCCGATCACTTATCGCACCTATGTTCGCGTAAGCGCAAGTGACTGGGAAAACGGGGTTGATAACGACGACGTAATTCTACGAGCTTCGCCGAAACAGAAAATATCAGTTGCAGTTGGTGAACGAGACAATCGATGATTAATAGGAAAAAATGCAGCTATGTATACCGCTCATATCGTAAAATTTCCGTGGCTCCCTGAAAAAAAAATCTTGTAAAACGATATCATAACAATCGCGTATAATACTTCGTAGTATTGAACAACGGTTGCCCGACATACCGTGCTTCGGATACGATCGTTCTGTCGTCGATGCGAAACTCGTCGAACCCGAAAACCAAATCGTTGTCGTACTCGGGCTATGGATGATGGTAACCGTTCGAAACGTATCCGCATAAATTTACGTGGTCGCTGGTTCCATCGTGTAACTCGAGCAGGGGTTGAACCGGGCTTTCGAGAGTAAAGGGTTCGGGAATCGGGTGGTGGGTGGGTGGTGGGAGGGCAAGGGGGGTCGAGGGAAATAGGAGCGGGCGTATGAAAATTACAAAGCTATTAATTATGACCGCAATAAATTAAACAACCGAGGCCATTATAGAGCATGAGCGGGCGCGCGAGCCCCGGTGAATTGTTGGTAAACTTGGTCCAAGTACGCAACACGGTGCGAGTTCGGTTGAGGAAGAGAGGGGTAGGGGTAGCTCGAGCGAACGTTGGCGGCGACAGTGGTGGCGGCTCACCAGCAGCCCATATAATAATGGTTGGTTAGAATGCTAATATATGTCCGTACGAGGGTGGCACTGGGGGACCTTGCATCATCGGAGGACCCAACTGGGCACTCGGCCGCCCGTTCCTAACAGTCCTCCTCACGTCCTCCAGCTATCCTCCCACGTTCTCCTTCTGGGTCTACCGAGCAGCCGGCGGTTCACGGGTGGGAAGGGGGAGAGGTGCCGCGAGTACGCTGGCCGGACACCGCATAATCTACACTCCGAGACGTTATTACTCCCTGAGACACTAAAACGCCCGGGAAACAGGACCACCTAGAAGCGCGCCACCGGCCACCGATCTTCCATGCCCAAGGGCATCCGCCTAACCGCACCCCGAGCTCCGATACCGCTATTGCTGTTACCACGAGTCTTCCGGACTCCATGTGTCTGGTCCACTCTGTTACTTCTTGCGTGGTTGCGACCGGTAAGGGCGAACGAAGCTTTGCTTCTTCGAAGCGCCCGTGAGACCGACCCTTTCCCAAGTCTCCAGGGACTAATTGCGCTGGACGAGACGTTGCCCTAGACGTAGATGAGACCGAACGGGATGCTACCCAGGTGCGGTTTTGCCGACGAGCCAAGGTAGTTGTAAAGCCGGGGTTACCAAATGCGTTGTCAATCCAGGGCTGTTGTCAATTTTATGCGTGTCGTTAATAGCACGTTAGATTATGCTGGGATGTGCCCATGTGTGCCCATCTTCAACGTTCCCTCAGCACAATATAGCCATTTTAATCGATTGCACGAAGACTTTGACTGCAAATAAAACTCACCGAAAGTCCGAATTTCGTTCCGCAAATAACGAGTATCTTCTCTGAACGGTAAATAACGGATAATAAGTGGAGTACAGCTTACGTGAAGGACTTACTTCAAATGCAACGTATATATCTGAAGGTTTCCAAATCCGACAATACGGCAAAACGTCTCACGGCGAGTCAAGGGCATTACGTAGTCGCTGTCCGTAGAAACGTAGAGTCCGTTCGAGGCTGATTGCCTGACCGAAACTTGCGAGGGAAGGCCAGAGGGGTGGTGGCAGGTAGACAGCCGGTAGTAGCAGCACTCCCGCGTCAGACGGACATTTGGAAGTGGCACGAAAGTTTTGCTCCGTGGAGTTTAGCTTCCTCCCTTCCCCTAAGGGGTGGCACGTCGTGTCTCCGTAACAGCAAGAAGATTTCGTTGGTGCTTTCACGGCTGGTCCTTCGTCCAGCCACATGCCGGGTTGGCGTTGACTCGTGCAACGACGAAAACGGTATACACGAGCCCCACGTAAGATGACGATGGTTACGGTGGTTGTGCGGCACCGTTGATGCGGCGTTGGGTTGAGCTCTTACTCGGTGTTGATGGTCCAGGCATTTCGGATGCTTGTGAACGCGGACACAATGCCGGACCCGGTTCTACCCCGGGGGCCACGTCAGCTCGGTCCGTGGCAGTCGCAGCTCGCACAGACCGACCAAACATTTGCCAGCAGATTCAACAGCCAGCCGTCGCGAACAGCGAGACTGGCACAGCGACCGGTCAACGAGCGACGTAAAAGGCTTTGTACGTGATGCACACCATGGTCGAGCTTATTCCTCAAATCCTCTAAGAAGTACTCGCAAATAAGCGACCGTCACTCCGCCATACCTAAAGCCATGACCGATGCTTCACTCGGAGAAGTTGGAGTCCTGCATTTGGTGACTATTAATTATCGAAGCGGGAATTTTACGACGTCCGAGATGGCGTGAGTGCGTTCGAAGGCGATGTGGATGACAGTTTATTGTACGAAATGCTGTGGATCGATGGATTAAATTTTTTTTGGATAAGTTCTCTACACATTATTTCCTCTTTATTTAAAAAAAAGTCAGAATCATTGAAAAGTTACGGTTGAAAAATGCAATTCTGACTAATTCGTAATTGTAATAATGTACTGTTTTCTTTCGAGCTAATTGACGGAATGTAATCTTTTCCACATTTTTTCCTATAAAAAAATAGTTATATTATCAAAATTTTTGATAAAAATGGTTGGAGCTATTGGACGTTTGCTATCTGTTCACAAGGATGGAATGACGACGTATCAGTGAGAACGACGTTGGCGGGCAAGTCACATTTGTTGCGTGCAGGGTCGCGAGATGGTACCAGGCATACCGGCTTTACACGGAGACCGCCGTCAGGACGCATAATATAACGGACGTGCATAAATCCAAGTGCCAGTCAACAATGTGCATAAATACTGGCCCCCTTGTAACGTGGTCTTAGTGCAAGGGTAGGGGCTCGACGAAGGAGGGCCGGAGAGGGGTCTGAGTACGGAGTTGGTACCGGGGGCTCGGGGTCTCTCTCGTTCCGCGGACGAGGCTTTTCGTGGCTCGCCTGGGCTTCGTCTCCCACCCTCGTTCGATCCTCGTCCACATCTCACCCTCTCGCCAACATCACCAGACTCGTGCAACAACTATGCGACGTCGCAGTCCCTCACTCCGACCAGACAGCCTGCGGTTATGCTCGTCGGGACCCGGAGGACGACTAGTTTCCACTGTACTTCATTGTAGCTTTGCCTCTCCCCGGCTCGGCTCTGGGCGACATCCACAACGACAATTTCCAAACGAAATTTCACGAAACTCGTCAATCGACGATTTCACAGAATTCGCTATTCACTTATCTGCGAATTTTATATTTATTTGACAACCGGTGGAATGACGCCAATGGCAAAGTTAATTAATCGGAAATGTACACAGTGAAAACAGAAGCGAAATTGTTTCAATATTTTGCTGTCCGTACACTTGGCCGGATTTCCATACCGTTTATATTCTAAACAATTCTTATATCAATGACAAACAGGAAGATGCTTATTGATCGTTTATTGATATTTAGTTTATGAATAGAAGATTCATCGTTAGCTGCACTGCCATTGCAAAAGATGAGAAATAATAATTATTCATCCTAATTTACCAGCGCAACAATTTCTTTATCCTTCCCAAGCTGTAAATTACTCAAATTTACAAAACTCCTCATCAAAACACGTATCACTGATTCTCAACAATTACATAATTTACTTTCATCAATTTATTTTACGTTCCAACGCCTGACGGAGCAAAAAAAAAGTTTTTCGACAGAGATACGACCGGCAACCTCCATATCTTGCGATAACAGCGTGGGTTGTGCAATAAGCATTTATATTTACAACGTCCCACGACTTCGGCTCAGCTGTAAATTACAAGTCCGGCATTGTGGCTATTATCGAAGGTATTTACCCGGACGCCATACATCGACCAAAGCAGCACCGCTAGCTTACCGTGGAAAACGAAATTTCGTAGCTATCGTCCCCGTCGAAGCTTCCAACGATACGCGGTAGCGAGATATCTCCGGGAGCGTGTAACCAGTACGTAGATATACGTTTCAATCTCCGGCGTAATCCCGGATGGGCGACACGGTATTAGAAAAGTTTGTTTTTGCCTTAACGTTGGGATACTTTTCGAGCAAGCTCACAGCTGCTGTATTTTCTCTCATTCCAACTGTATTTTCTTTCATTCTTCTCATTCTAGTTGCTCCCAAGTCCATCTTTTTTCCTTCTCATTCGTCCACCCTATTCACTCCCCTCTCTCGATTTTATTTTATTTTTCTATTTTTGTTTCCATTTCTTTTTACATCGCCGCTCGGAAATCCGGTGCGTTGACCAACTTTTGAAGTCTCCGGTAAACACCCAGAGATTCTTTAACGTGGTGTACGGCTTTCCCGTGATTACCCGGTCGTCCAAAATCGGGATCTACGGTCCCCGGCGAAATATAACTCTGGAAACCGATATCCCGCGAAATTTGGGACTCCACAGAGGGCATCGTAATCCGAGAGTTGCGGTACCGGTGGCAATAACCCCACCGAAGCTTCGGCGGGAATCTGGAATCTACAGGACACCCGGGACCACCGGACGTACGCTGCTTTCGTCGCAATCTTATCCGCTTGGACGCTGGTCAGTGATATACAATCGCCCGATCCTTCTCCCACACACATTTTCAATGTCTTATTCGAAGATCGATCTTCCGGTTTTCAATTTTTTGTTCTCTTCAACTTTTGCGTTCTACGCTCATTCTTTTTAATATGTAGACAAGTACGTCGTCAACTACCCGGAATTCAGCAAAAGCTCGTTTAAAAAAAATGCATACAACGGTTCTTCTATATAATTCGATTGAATGTCATTCATGAAACTTTCAGTCGTCTATCGGCAATGACTCGTGCAAAAAAAATGAAACAAAATCGACATGGCGTACTCCACTTTAATTTGTTCCGTTGCCGAACGATTGAGGAGCCCAAAAAAGGATGGACTCGATTCTTTTTCTTCACAACGACATTTAAAAACGTTTGTAATTCCAGGGAAATAAATAATCTCAGAAGTTCCTGGTATTCCACATTTTTTCTGCACATATGAGTGTGGAAAAAAAACCGTTCCTTCACCAAGATCAACGAATACGGAGCTAAGAAACCTCTGACACTATCGAGAAACCATTTTTAAAGAGAGTCGAACAGGATTCCCAGTGGTTTTTTATTCTCGCCGACGGTGAATTTAGGGGAAAAGCGTGAATCTCTTTCATCCAGTTGAACCTGGGTTAAATTCACGGTGTATACAGCATGAGCTGGTGATAGCACCCATGGCATGGGTAAAAACCCATGTCACGAAATCTCTGACGTATTTGAAATTGACTACACATAATGTTTTCCTTTTTATCAAGTTCTTCCCCGTCGTTTCGAACAGTGCTAAGCTTCCCGAATCTTTTGAACCCTGAGCACTGGCGCTATCAAGAAACCAATCCATCATTCCACCGCTCACGTCCTCAACATTCTGAAACCGAAAACAGCAACTGAGTCGATTCTGTAAGTGCTTTCTTCTTCCCCCGAACCCCAATATCTACACACCATCCCTACCCCCCTACGTCCTCTCAATTCCAACATCCTATCCGTATCTCTGTATCCATCTTCAAATCTTCACAAGATTCTCACGGCAGTAGCTGCACTCTTGGATATCGTGGAGTGAGAACAAGTGACCAAGACCGAAAGTTATGTACCACGACAACCAGCAGCGGCAGCAGGAGCAGCAGCGCCGTCGCCACCCCAAGCTCTGCCGAACCACATCTGCGTACGTAGGCATTATGCAATCTTGGGGAAACTTACCACTTAGAGGGACGCGCCGTTAATGCAACGTCGCCAGTACAGCGCCGTTGAAGCAGCGAAGTGCGGGGGGAGTCGGCGCGATGTACATCCAATACCCATGGAAGACTATGGTCACCTACATAGATAACTGTACCGATACAATGTGCTGAGATCGTGGTAACGTTGTACATACAATAATAATGTCCTACACACACACACACACACACACGAACGTGTGACTGAACAGGGAGGTTATCTCACGGTGATGTCAGTGTTGTGTTACAATACATTTTAGTATTGGTGCAACGATCGTGGTTACCAGCGAAGCAGGTGTTCGTGATGATCCCTGTGTTAGTCTGCAGGCCGCTACTGACGAACGCGTCTGATAATCTACGCCGGTCAGTATAGCATCTATTCTAGATCCCAATGCCGAGAAAATCGGGTGGTAAAGCGAGGTTGCATGACCGAAGGTCTTCCATCGCTCTTTGCGCGCTTCTCGCATTCACAAAAGCCACGACGACTCTCACGTTGCATACACAAACGGTCGCCACACTGTCCATACACGCATGCGACGACCATCGCTCGAGTTCGGCCCGAAGCGTTACCCAGCTTCCCAACCCCAATCTGTCTCTCTCTATCTCTTGGTTTCGTCCAGCGACCACCTCTACAACGTCCGGTGTCGTCTCTGCTTTCTCTCACTATGGACACAATAGTTGTGGCTAGTTGGCCGTCACCTCTGCGACGACGCTCCCTTGTCTCTTCGACTGATTCAATTTTGCCGCTTCGTGGCTGTTTAATTACCCGGGCCCTAGAGTGGACCGTGCCGGGGGCTGACGGGAACGGCAAGGGCCGGCAAAGCAGGGCTGGAGGGTGTCGGCTCTTTGCTGAACGAAGCGAAACTGGAAAGTGTATATTGAGATGAAGAAGGAGAGAAGCGAGGGTGCAACGTCCAGTCGGGATGGTTGCTAGGTATAGCACGTCGTCTTCGCCCGAAGCAACTCGATGTATCCTCCATCTCTCGTTTTCAACCCTCCCGCGGCTTTCTATCGTGCTTTCCTCCCTCGCCCCGTTCTCCTTGGAAGAGTCGGACTCTCCTGGCTCTTCGTGCCTCGTGGACACGGGCTACCTATATGCGGCTTGGTGCAAGCTAGTCCTCCCCCAACCCTCAAGCCACCCCTACCTCTGTGCCACCACCGCTAAGCCACTAACGGAATAACGGAGCGCGACACTACGGTCGAGATTGTTGTTGATGTCGGAGTAACGTGGATATGGCGGTCGTAGCACCCGGAGGAACCAGAACCCGTTGCGAAATGTCCATTTCAGGGAGGGGGAGGAGGAAGATGGCTCAACTCGTGACCAGACGTGTCTCGCAAGCCGAGTATCCATGGGTCGAACCCGTTGCATCTAAAATTCGATGCCCCGCTGTGCACCCGCGACCACTGCGAACATTGCCCAAACCCTGTCTCTCGTGGTCCGCAAGGTGATTTTAGTTGGACACACTTATACGATCCGAGACGATTATCCCGGAGAGACGTAAAATACTGCAAGCGAGATTGAGAAATCATGATTTTGTTTTTAATGGTTACTTTGCCCATAATTTTGTTATCTTGGCGAAGTTAACATGTTTTATCGCCTACGTTTTAAATACGATTGAATAAATTTTATCGAACCGTTTTAGCAAGTCAATTTTGGTTTTTTTTTTTTTTTTTTTTCGAAAGGATGCAGAACCCACCCAATTTGGGCTTTCGCGGTCTTCATGGTTATTTTTTTGTTTTTTTGAAATATTAAGTATTACATTGCATGTTATTGGGAATGGTAGAAAAAAAAATGTCATGGAGAATGGTTGTATGGTTAGAATTGGAGGTCGTGAAAGTAGGATCGTGATTGACGACACTCTCAGTCACGTTTCTATTTTTCGAGATACAGATATGTATTTTATGTGACAACGTTGTTAAGTGGCAGATACGTGAGGAAAGTCATTTCGTAATTTACAAGACAAGCACCGAAACCAAGAAAAACGACAACGACGACGACCCGACGATGTTCGGGACGCCATCTCGTATGTTTATCGCGACACAACTATAAATTGTTCGGACTCATTATCATAAATTGATTCGTCGTGATCAGAGTGGTATTGCAAGCCCAAGCGATGTTGCGTTGGTGAATTAAACACGAGAGCCTCAAAGCCTACGATACAATGTTGCAGAAGCCTCGGGTAGTGCGATATAAGTATCAGCTCATAATTTACTTCATAAAAAATTGGGAAATGTTTAATACGCCGTGCGAATGGAAAAAAGTCTGCAAGTCTGGAAAATAAATCAATTATGTTTCATTGACCGATTCCTCATCAACTACGCTCGATTCAAAATTCTACAGAAGGTTATAATATTCAAAAATCGTTGAATAATGAGTTCACGACGCAATTTCCATACACAAGATTGTCGAGGAAGTAATACCAAATTCCACAAAACTCTATCAAACATTAACAAATCATTCGAATGATCCATGAATCATTACAATTTTCAAATTTCACGATGAAAAAAAATGTACTTTCCGATGTAATCCGCATAAATATCCAAAACTGCCGAGAGGATGACATGGAAATGACGAATTCGGAGAGAATCCGGAGAAGTTTCGTGAGGCCCGGCCTGTCGTGCGTCTCTCGCGATGCAGATATACTTTCATGGAAAATACACACGCGGCACCGGCTCCGCCGGCTGGTTGGACTCGGTGAACTCGCGAGAGTCACGACGATTGATTTACCGACGGCGGACTCGTGATATTTACAGATGACTTCGGTGGACAAGGCCTCCTCGGACAGTTATTGCCACCCTCGGGACCGACGACGTCGAGCTTTACCCACTCCAGTTAGCTCTACTCTTTTCTCTCTCTCTCTCTCTCTCTCTCTCTCTCTCTCTCTCTCTCTCACCCTTTCTCTATAACCATCTTCCTCTCTCGTTCCCTTGCTCCCTCTTCCTCTTGCTTCCGCGGTCTCTGGACTTTCATCGTTGAAAACGTTCTCGCCTCAACGAATCCACGCTTACTCGCACGTCTTCCCGTCGTTTCCGAATCTCGCTGTTGGCGCCTCGGATTTTCAGTCTCTCCGCATCACACGGACTAAAACCCGCGACGTTTTATGACGTTGCCCGATGATAATTCTGTCGTTGTCGCGAAATCGTAAAACGACACTGACTGACAAATCTCCGAGTATCGCAAGAGTATACGACGTAGTGACCCGCAATCGCGGGAAATTGCTGCCAGTCGTCAACTGCCCTGCTTGTGGTTCCGAAAATTTCTCCAACGAAATTTTCCTCAAAGCCTAATGAGACGGACGTCTACGTTCTGAGGATTCCTAATTACATCATCGTGTGCGGACTACGGGCAGTAAGATCGACGAGCTTTCCACGAGTCTCTTAAGCCGAAAATAATTCTCGCAACGTACAACCAAGTGCAAAAAGAAAAACAAATCAAAACGTCAAACACTAATCTGCCAAGAATGGAGAGCACACATTTTTTCAATAATTACGTACTTAATTGATGTTAGATAATTGAAAAAAAAAGAAATAGAATTAATTAAACTACAAAGTCGATGATAATCGTCGAAGGTGGAATCCAAGCGAACGAATTGCTCGTAGTTGAGAGTTAAGAATGGACGAGGGTAGAGCGATGTGGAATGTGAGATCCAACGAGGATGGAGGAAGGAAGTAAATAAGAGAATTCTGCACCCCGGCGGTTGTTGCGAAGGATGAAAATAGAAAATAATGATGAGACAGAGAGAGGGGGAGGGAGAGAGAAGAACGGGATGAAACGGGTGATCGCGTGAGAGGAGAAACGAGTGGAAGGAGCGGAATGAAACGAAGGTGGATGTTCGAAAGGGTATGAAGAGGGGGGCCCCGATCGCCACTGCCGTCGGCAGCTACGGGCATTGCATGGGAGCAATAAAGTGTGCACCGACGAGAAAGCTCACGTGTTCGCGTTTAGCATTTATCGAAAACCAGCGCGCGAGATCGTAACTCGAAAGTGCAGACCTGACTGGTGGCTGCGTGTCATGTAGATAGGTTTAAAAGCTGAACGTGCCGCATTTACAAATGCGCCTGCTCCGATGTTGTCTCTCTTTCTCTTTCTTCTTCCCCCTCTCCTCTCTGTTTCTGTCGCTCTCTCTCTTTCTCTCTCTCTCTCTCTCTTGTACTCTGATGTGGCTGGGTAGTCAAGCGCATGCGGCAAGATAGGCGACTGGTCGCCCAGTTGGCTCTGGATATGCTTTGCGGTCTCTTTGCCTATCCTCAACCCTTCGTCCTTCTTCGCGCTTCTTCATTTATTTCTCGCCATGTTTCCCTCTCTGTCGCTCTCTCTCTCTCTCTCTCTCTCTTCCTCTCTCTCTCTCTCTCTCTGTCTCTCTCTCTCTATCCCTCATTCCGTTCTGTTTATTCGTTAGTTTGCTTTGAACATGTTAAGAAGACGACACGGATCCCAAAGCTTTTCGCAAAAAAAAATGTCAGTCGAGAATTTGGAAAAAAAACAGAGAAATATGTTTTGTTAAATTTTTTCCTCTTGCGGACAAAGCTCTACTCCCGGGATTTTAGATTTTTTTCCCCTGAAGATGTAGTCCCTCTTTTTTACCAAATGGAGATAATTTTGTTAACAGATAGAAGTATTAAGTCGGACGTTAGCTTACAGTGGACGGAGTAGTTCCAACCAGTTTTTTCATCAAATCGTTCAGTTCTCGTCGCTGAATTAGCTGAAACGCTTGTTGCATAATAATTTAAATAAGAATATCCAAAATAATTTTTCTCCTCGATGCAATCCAATTTGTTATGAAACACTTTTTCTTCGGCGTCCCAATTTCAAACGAACAATGACCGCTGACCTACAATTTCCCGAGAGAAATATACATAGATTAGAAATCGCACACTCTGCCCATATAAAAAATGAGAAACATTAATATCCGACTTTCTCACACGACGAAATTCTCAACCATACGAAAAGAAAAAACATCTAACGAAATACTATTACGTCGATTTCACGTTTTCAATTGCGTCGAAGAATTGGTTATGTTTTTTTTCGTTCGCCGAATCTTTCTATTTCCGAGGTGTCGCGTTGAACGTACGAGCGTTGTAAAAGCTCAAGAAACTGAGTCGAGTGAGGAGAACGAAGCGTCACACATATATCCGCCAACAAAGAAGGGATCAATCCGCTTGCCGGAGGAAACATAAATCGTACCGGGGACCGTGACAGTTTTCGGAGAGGGTAACGGGGCAGGCGAGCGAGCGAGCGACCGCGCCGAGCAAGCGTTTAAGCGTCAACCGAGAGTAGTGGGTGCGAGAGCTGTGTGATACAAACAAGAGATCCACTCCGCGACACGAAGCGGTAAATATACCGAGAGAACGCCGAGTCGAATGTACAAGGCTGGAGGGGATGGAGAAGAAGTGAGACGGTGCGTTTCCACGATAAGCCGGAGAGAGAGAGGCAGCAGGAAGGAGAGCGAATGGAGAAGAAGAAGAAGAAGGAGGAGACGAAGAAGACGAAGAAATCGCGAGAGGCATTACGGTTGAAGAACGAAGACGAGAAATAAAAGGGAGAACGATAAAAAAAAAAAAAAAACAGCATTTCTCTGTTCGCTCTCTCGACCGTGGTCCATCGCGAGGTTCCCGAGAAGACTCGCGGCTCCGGTCTTGTAATTCGCCGATCGTTTTCAGATTCCACTGCAAACAAGTGACTGAGGTAGTGGATCTCACCGACTCCACCGGGACAAGGACTATTCACCTACACCCTCGAACTCGACTCACGCGCTCCGTCCGGTCCTCCCCTCCCCCACCAATGTAGGGCCACGAGACCCATCGTCCCAATCTCTCGACTCCCAAATATCTTCGTTTTCTTTTATTTTTGCAGCCCTGCAAGAAAAAACTGGTAGACAAGTGATCACACCGAGCTGTCGTATTTCGAATTGTCACCTGTGCTGTCTCGGTTGTTCCTGTTCCCTCACCAATCACCGGCGGTCCTATAGGACTCCCGCGTCACAGAAGAGTGGCAGGGGCAGGAGGGGGACGGATGGAGCTGCCCAGCGACGAAGAAAGGTAGAGAGACGAACGTGGTGGCCACGAGCGGCGTACAACGGCGTTGACTGGCGAACCGTGGGTTCTTCTTAGCGCCTGGGCCCAAAAATAGTTTCGCCGCCAGCGCGACGACGGGCCGAAGTGGCCACGCGGTGCTCCCGCGACCGCGTCGAACGGTCGTCCGGATGCTCCGGCGCGGGCAGGACCGGTGGAGATGGAACCACGCGGCTGGAACAAACTGAAGGGAAAGGGATAAGCGCGAGGAAAATGAAACCACGGCCGACGTGCGGAGTGACGAAGAGAACGGAGAAACGAGAATGGATCACATGGACGTTGGGGTACCTTGCTGGAGAGAGAGGGAACGAGGGTTTCTTCGGAAGAGGGCGATGTGAGGTGGAGTAGAACTGCCGACAAGCGGATTTTTTCGTTTTAGGATTCTCGGTAGTTTCGCGAGGTAACGACAGCTGCGAACACTTAGTGTCATAAGTGGCTTTATTATCATTATTCTTATTCTTGTTATTGATATTATTATTCTTATTATTATTATTAATATTATTATTCTTATTATTATTATTTATTATTAATATTATTATTCTTGTTATTATTATTTATTATTAATATTATTATTCTTATTATTATTATTATTTATTATTATTATTATTATTATTATTATTATTATTATTATTATTATTATTATTATTATTATTTTACGTTATTCGAAAAGAAAAGAAAGAACAAAAAATCGGACGATCTTATTTCCAATTAAGATTCCTGATTAAATTGTCACCCCCGAGTCATTCAATGGCGTCGAAATGCGTTGAATCGTATATTGCCAGAATGCACGCATACCGGTTGACGAGATCCCTGCAGCAAGCGATGACGTGTATACGTAACACCGCCAACTGGCGACTTAATCGGTTCGAATACGATGCCCCAAAGGATGCCTCCAATGGACTTGCAAGGACTGCGAGCAAAAAATTACTCAGCTGCTCGCCGAGAAATTCTCATTTCGATTCTCTCTGTCCGCGTCGGCGTTGTGACCCTCATACCCGAGTGATCTCATCACGCGCGTGTATCATCGTGTGGTAATCAACATTCGTATACGTGTGGCAAGTACCTTGCGGTTCGTTCGTATAACCCACGCGTGGCAAGCTGCACCGATACGAGAGCATTGCTCGTGAGTGACTGTGCCGGTCAGCGTTTGAGCGAAATGCAAACTGCCTCGGGTCAGTGACTTCGTCGCTGTCCGTCAGACACTCGACGCCGCGAGGAATCACCGACTTATGGAGCTCTTCACCAAGGAGAATCTTTGTTCCAATCCAATTTTCCGAGTTTAAAAAATAATACCACAAAACGTTTGCTGTGAAGAAAAAGTTAAATGTATATTTCATTCATTTATATTTATATTTTATAAATTTATATTTGAAGAAAATGAAATGTTGAAGATTGAATGAATGACTAGCAAATTGAAGCATTTTAGAAAAGTATGTGTTGAATTAAGTATTCATCATTTCGACGGATATCGCATCTCTTGTATTAAAAGAGACATATTGTCCAGAGCCTATATTTATATCGCACATATATGATACATATAATAATCCATAGAGCCTGCTGAAAAGAGAATGGGATACCAAGAATTTTTTTTTAGTAAATTTGTATCTCCAGAAATATAGAAGCCTCGATCTCGGTAACCAAATCAGTAGATTCGGTCAGTGCTGGTCAGACACGACTTCTAATACACTCTCGGTTCAGTACAATATCACAAGATATTCGGCCTCTCGTTCGCCCAAAGACCCGGACGTGACTTAACACCGTCGGGCATAGACGGTATGGACGAAAAGGGGCCCCGCGGGCGGGACAGAGGGGGGTGGGGGGGAGAG